>KL270926.1:52295-86907 GCA_000699545.1 Podiceps cristatus
CCTAAGACCTGAAAATGCCAGGATGGGTACCCTGCTCTTGCTAAGCCTCCTAGGCTGTCAGTTCCTGCCCTAACAGCTTAGACATCCGACATGCTCTTCTCTGCAAGCCCCTCGCCTGCAAGCCCCTGCAGCCGCCCGCACATCAGCAGATCCAGTCTGCAAGAATTCTTGGCTGGGGTAATATTCCGATTTCTACTTGCTTTTTTGTATACTTACATTGCATTGCAAATGCTGATTGTGTTTTTCCCCGGAGATTATAAATCCTAACAAAGCACACTGAAATCATCGAGCTCTTTCAGTTAGCAGTTCCTGGCCAAAATAATTTTTTTTTTATTTTTTTTTTCTGTGACTGAGGTTACAATTGGTGTTTGAAATTTGGCAACTGCTGAAGACCTGTGTAGTATCACTGAAAAAGGAATAAAGTAGTCATCAAGAAAAGGCAAGGAAATCTGACCTGTATCAACTAACACCTCGTCCGCAGCCTGTACGTGCATAGGGCTCAGACTCTCAATTAGGTTACCACAACTTCAGTAACTGAGCTCTTCTGATTGCCAGTGGCAACTGTCCACGTGCACACTCTCAGTTCCTGACAGATACATGGAAATGTGACTTAGCATAGCCCGCTGTCCTTGAAGCATAATTTAGTTTGTGATTACTTGAATTATATCCCATTTGCTGGGGACTATGAACACATGTGTACACACACAAACAGAGGCACGCGGAGTTGCCATGACTGAGCTGGCACATGCCAGCCTGTCAAGCTGCGGGAGCTGAATTATGAGTCTGAACTCATATGGATATATTCTACTGGAGGAGAACCAGCATATCTGTATTGGGTGTAACAAAATTGAAGGAACTGCTCCTGAACTGAATTTTGGTGTCTCGGTCTGGGTTTTTTATGAAAGAGAAGGGTGAGTACTGACTTTTTAAGTCTTGTGTGTGGCTGCATGAGGTACCACAGATGGGTGGAAAGCCCTGCAGAGACCTGAAGAGAACTAGAATGGGCTTTAATGGCTGGAAGCTGAATTCAGGCAAATCAGTCTACAGGTCAAGTGTGAGGTATATGTGTGTGTATATATATATTGATTTTTACGAATCCACCAGTGAACTTGTATCAACAAAGAGTCAAATTCTTCGTTGAATTGTAATGAAGTGCAATTCCGTTAATTTCAGTTGCTCCCTGAGATCTGCATCTTTCTCACAGTTAATATCTTGGTTCTTCAGGAATGGACTTGCTTACTCTATTGCCTTTGAGAAACAATCCTTGTCCTTACTGTTAGCTCTGTTTCACCTAGAGTGAAGCAGTGAGATTTGCAGGCTAACATACAGTGTGCTCCCAGAAATGCATATGCATGGTGAGTATGTGTGCGTGAGGCTCACACAGCTCACTGGAAAGCCTTTCTTCTACCAGTCCATGACGCATGATCAATACTTGCCTCTCTTACGGGTTTTTACATGATGCATGGTGGTAGTAAAAGATATTTTTAGTATGATTGAAGAAATAGAGCTTATTTATGTCTTCAGGGTATGGGTTTTATCTCAGAAGATTTGTACACAGGACTGGAGATAGTCCAGCGGAACAAGTGAGAATACCTTTGTCCAAAGTTCCTTCATGTTTGCTCCTCTACTGGTTCATAGAATCATAGAATCCCTTGCTTGGAAAGGACCTTTAAGATCATCAAGTCCAACAATGCCTGACCACCACTAAACCATGTTCCTAAGTACCTCATCTACCCGTCTTTTCAATACCCCTGGGGATGGTGACTCGACCACCTCCCTGGGCAGCCTCTTCCAGTGCCTGACAGACCTTTGGGTGAAGAAAGGTTTCCTAAGGAAACATTTCTTTCTGGTTGCTCAGCCAGAGCCATCATCTGGACAAGGCACATGTGCAGACCTTCAGTTTCCACGTAGACGGTGGATTGGCAGTTCGTTAGGGCCAAGCGTGTGCTGCGGGACCGGTGCCCTCCGCGGGGCTGCTCCAGTCCTGCTCCCCCACCCACCACACTGCGGGGCGCAGAGGGCTCTGCCCACTGTGGGGAAGACAACCAAAGGGCAGCTCTGGCATTTCCCTCTGCTTCTTTTTTCCTTGACGGAGAAAGCAGAGCATTCATGAGTCAGCTCCTCAGTGTTGCCAACCTCAGTCACTCATAAATCATTAACTGGGCATACAAAATCATGTCATTTGGGGCTGTAAGGGCTGTGGTGTTTTTTTACTCTGTACCTTTTGCTTCTTAAGTTGTAGGAGCTTTGGGTGCCTTTCTTTTGTAGTTCCCAGTTCGAACAGGCAGTAGTTCCACATTCCGCAGCAGTCTCAGCCGGACTGTATCTTCTAATGTAAGGCAGCATATTGGGATACAGAGGCTGGAGTTTGGGATTTCTTCAGCCACATTTTGATCTCCTGGCTATTTTACTTCTCCCAAGCCTGGATTATGAACTCTTTGGGTTTATAACCAACCTATAGACATTATAAAAAGATATCCTGAGCATATTTTATGCATTTTCTTGTATGTTATAATCAGCCAGAATTTCAAATACACCAAGAAACCCTGCTCGCCATACTCTTAAATAGCATTAGAATTGCCATTTTGCCATTTTGCTACTACGAATCATAAGACTCCAGCAATGTAATGCCCATTAGATCATCCAGTTCAGCTCCTAGTCCGTGTCAGATTGTTCTCTACAAATATTTTCCTCATATGAGGTCTTACATTCAGTTTACTACGTCGTAGACTTTCCACTGCTTCCCTTGGAAAAGAGTGGATCAAGAATACTAGGAAACATCAAATCACATTGAATATGTCATTCCAGACTGTAAACAACCAAAGCTAAAAATAATTTGAGGACCACGTACAGTGGAAAACTTCCATTTCCAAGTAAAACTACCAAACAGCTATTCTAAGGGAACCTTTGCATATCCTTATACAATTGTAGGTTTTTCTTTATCAGAGATTTTTATTTAAAATATAAGGCAAGAAAGAATATGCTAGAAGCTCAGAATAGCAGTTTCTCTTGGGGAGACAGAAAATGAAGCAGACTTGTAGTTCTGCTGCTTGTTTACATGTCATCCTCCCTTATTGGCAAATAATTATAAGCAGAATCAAATGATAGATATCTGCTGTGCTGAATTCCACTGCTCTGATTTAGTTACACTAAGCATGGAGGTTTTGAGTCTGATTTTTAAAACTGTCAGGCGCCAAATGGCATGCTTCACATTAGCCTGCAGTTCTGTACCTAATTTGCATTCAGTTATGCAAATTAAACATTTGACTTGAGTAATCACACACAAATCAGCATGTCTGATCATTTGCACACATGCTTATTCACTTCATTTGCTCAAATAAAATATATACTCAAACTAAGTAGACAGCTTAGTCCTTAACCATTTTAGTAACCAGCTTCAGGATTTCTGAGGCTGGTAATTTGTTTCTTAAGAGGGCGGCTGCAAGCAGTTAATAATATAAGCATCCTTTAATAAAATTCCCTTGTGCATTTTTGCATGCCTTTAGGATCTGCTAGTGATGAACACAAGGTTGCCCGAATGCATGGAAAGTTGAATGCATGGAAGTCTGCTAAAGCTGACCTTTGGTTGAATTGTTGGCTGTGGGTATGTTAAAAGCAAGTAGGAAAAAATAACCCTGAGAAATAGTTAAGCGTGCTCCTAGAATATAACCTGGTTTGGACAGCTTAAGCAAAAAGTGCATCTACATGTATGCTAGTTAGAAATGTGTAAATTTAGCATTCTCCTGAAGTAAAGTAAGCAAAAAAAAAAAAAAAAAAAAAAAAAGCTGGTTACTTCTGTACCTAAATATTCATTCTGTCAGTAGCATTCCCCTGTTCCAGGAAGTTGCAATAATATGGATTGCTATCTGATGAAAGATGATCAGCTTTTGGAAGAAATACGAAATTATTTAACAAGTGAAGCAGAAAGTGGGGGTTCAAAATATTTCAAATACATTCATTTCTTCAGGGAAAAGTGGCGGTTGGCACAGGCACAGAAAACTGCCTTGATACACTAATGCTCAACAAATATCTTGTCTATGAAAAATGCATTTGATAAGCAAGGTCTCTTTAAACTAAGATGGTTTTATTATTTCTTTGTGTGCAAAATTGGAATGTAACCAGTTCCTGTAAATTAGATAAATAAGCAGTTTAGGAATTAATTCTAAGAAAAGATCCAAAGAAAATAATATTATTCTCTGGATGTTGCCATGGGGCATACTGTAGCCACCCGCTCAGGTATGCAGTACCAAAGCCGCCTGCCTGGCGAACTCTGAAGGACTATGAAGGCTGTTTGCCATAGGTAGACCATTTCTGGTATTACATTCAAAACTGTTCAGGTAGATGAGGAAGGCTTGAACACATTAACTGAAAGGAGCTCTGTACTGAATTACAGAAAGCTGAAATCCCTCCTAAGCTGTAATGGTGCTGAGATCTCTGCTTCTCTGTATATGCTAGGGTGCTTTGAGGCATATTCATAAGCCTTTGGTACCCGGGGAAATGGGATCTCAGGAGCATCAGCTGTTGTTTTCAGGCACCGCCATGAGTTAGTTGTGGCTTTAGATGACCTTCTGCATCCCTCTCGGTTGGGTACATTAACTCCACAGTGGTCAAGATGGCCTGATTCTGGCCAAAATAACCCATGGTTGGGAGAAGAGCTGCTGAGGTCTATGTAAGGCATCTTTATGCACAAATGGACTCCTGCCCAAAACATCCAAGATGGTCACAGCAGTGACAGACAGCCCAAGAAACAGTGCGATCTCCCCAGCATCCACCCACACGGTGCCACGCACCTGCACGGAGAGCGTGAGGCTGCAGGGAATACTGAGAAAGCCTCAAATAATAAAAACCCATACTGTACGAAGCAGTTCTCGTTGGCAGGAGTCATGAGGGCCCTGAGCGTTGCTTGAGTTTGGAGGAGGCTGTGGAGCTGCCCGGCGAGAGGCAAGCCCCGTGACTTCAGACTAAACAGCCCCTTTACAAACAATGTGGGCAAGAGATAAGTTTTGCTTTGTTTTGGCCCCCACATTACTTGCGATTAAAAATAGAGCCCTCAACAGCGTCAGGGAGCAAAACAACTGTGGCATTGTTAGCTTTATCAGGAGAAACAGGGAGCGCGAAGGATGAAAACATGAGGCAAGTGGAGAGACCAGGACTAGAAAAACGATGTCAGGTCCAAGGACTGGGTCAGGCTGGACCACCCGTCCCCTCCTGGGTCAATTTGCTTGCTCATTTTTAGTGCAGAACAATAATATGTTTTCCTCCATGCTTTGTGTTTAAATGACAGTTTTAACCTGTCAGTATTTAGTGACTAGAGATGACAAACCTGTTCTTAGATCATCCATTCCCTGCTTCCAGTTCAGGATTACACAACTGCAACTAAATCATTTGGTGTTCTCAAAACTTGAGCACTGGAAGTAAAATCTCAGCCCCACCTGGATTTCCAACAACAACATATCCATCAGTTTCAACAGATTTCACCCAAGGGAAATAACATTCCCACTAATTCTGAAAGACGTGGCTGAGTTGAGCTCTAAAAGGTGAAGACTGCAGCACCGTGGACTCAGCCTGGGAGCTGTGTGGGGAGACGCTTCGGAGAGACCAGTGCTTACGTTTTCTAGTGGTTTGTTTCAACACTGCAATGGATAAATTCGGGCTTAGTGATGAGAGGAGTTTGGAAGCTTTCTTTATACAGTATGGAACAGAATCACCCGTGTCTGCAGAAACAGATCCCTTCATTAGCATTCATTACCATTTGTTTTATTACACCAGCATCTAATGATCTCTACCACATGAAAGCTCCATTTTCCTGGCTGTTATATGAACATATATACATCAAATGACATTTGCAGCACAGAAGACATGAGACCTTATAAAATTTCTTGTATACCTTCCCAATGTATTTTCTAAATGCTCACCCCAAAACTGAGAGCAGTTTGAGATGAACAGAGCTAGTGGTGAAAAAAAAAAATAAGAAAAAAAAAAAGAAGTGATTTTTCATTTCATTTCATACACACATAAAAATGTTGTGATTTAAATCTCAGAGAAAGCACAAATGAGAAGTCTGAACCAGCTAAGACCAAAGATCTGTCTGGTTCTGTATGTGGTCACTCTCAGGGGTCATTAGTAGAAGAGCATAATAACCAGAGAAGCAGACATTAGCCTTCCCCGGGACACTCGCCCAGCCTCCAACCATCTGTGGCTAAGCATCAATAAATGGTGTATTTGCATTTAATAGCTTGAATGGATTTTTCTTCAATGAACTTCTCCAGTTGCTTTCTGAACCCATTTAAGCTTACAGCACGCATGACATCTTGCTAAAAATAGCTCCATAGCTGAGCCTCACATAAGGACCTCCTTGTCTGCTTGTACCTTGCCCTGTGCTCATTTTACATGATGTCCTCCAGCTCTTGCATTGAAAGATTCATCGATCTTGTTCACCTACGCCATGCAACATGTTTTATACATTTGCATCATATTCTCCCCTCAATTTTTCCTTTCCTGGGGTGAAAAATCTTGGTCTATTTAACTGGTCCTTCTGTGGAAGCTATTTTTTCCCTTTGATTGTCCTTTTTGCCCTTCTCTGTATGTTTTTCTTTCTGCTATGTTCTTTTTGAGACGGGGTAGATTTAAATGGTGCCAGCATGACGTGGCTTTGCTTTGCTCTCTATTCCTTTGCTGGCATTCGGCTTGCTGTCCCAGTACTTGCACTTCTGAGCACTGAGATGGTGTTTATAGCACTGTCTATTCTGACCTTGGGATCTCATTCCCAAGGAGTAAGACTGAGTTTAGGGCCCACCACTGTATGTAGAGTAAGGACTGTTTCCCATTTGCTGGATTTAAGATATGTCTATATTGAATTGATTCTGCTCTTCTGTCACCTAGAGGCTGGCAATCCCCCTTCACTGTGAAAACTGATAATTTGCTCTTACCCTTTCCATTCCGCCTTTTAACCAATGATGTATCAATGTGAAGAGCTTCCCTCTTACCCCACAACAGCTTAGTTTCTTTAAGCATCTGTAACAAGTGATCTTGCTGAGTGCCTTTGGGCTCAAGCTATGTCAACTGAATTCCTCTTGTTCACATGCTTGTTATCTCCTTCAAAAAACCTTACTGGAGTTGTGAAGTAAAATTTTCCCTTGCAAAAGCTGAGCTGGACTTCTCCAGTATATCCTATTTATCCAGGTGTCACCTAAAGCTATTCTTTAGAATTTTTTTATATATACTTTTTGCCTGGTATAAGCATTTTCCCTAGAACCTTTTTAAAAATTGGTGCCATATTTTCCACCTTCTAGTTTTCTGATGCCAAGATCACTTACAGCCAAAAGCTGCACACTATAGTTAGCAGTTCAGCTGAATCAAGATAAAAGTAGAAAAAATATAGATTTTTTTTTGTTTGTTTCCTGGAAAAGAGTTTAGTTTTGCAAGATTCTAAATGACCTGGCATTTTAGTTTGCCATTAATGTCAACCCATAACATTTAGTGTTTATCTGCTAGTTTATCGTTTCACTATTTGACAAATATTGTGATAAAGGACACTTGGCCAGTCAGAGAGTAGAGAGGCTGACCTGTACTGAGAGCACTGGGAAACCTGAAATGAGGTGATGAACACAAAAAAGGAACAGTAAATCTGAAACAAAGTTAAATAAAAGCTAGTATAAAACAGAAAACTTGAAAAGAAGCAAAATAAAGCACTCAATTTTACTTTCAGTCACTCTCAACATTTTTCCATTTCAAAGAGTTCACTCTTCTCAGTGAAAACACAACTTTGCCGTCAACGTTTCTACCACTGTTAGGACTGAGCTTGTAAGAAAGCAGCATATTCAGCAGTATCTGTTACTCATTGGGGATCTTGTGTATTTAAACTGACGTAGAACTGCACTACAGAGGCTGGAAATGTTAAATAATGTGCAAGTTTGTGTTTCCTTGTGAACATAATTGCCTGACCTCTACAGCAGATGCAATTTGCCAAGATTTTCTTAACAAAGGCAGTGACCTTAGTTTACTGCATCGTATCAATGTATTCAAGCTTTGGCACTGCTGTATACTGCATTCCCCTTCTTTCCTCTGCACTTTTGCCTATTGTTTAACTCGTTCTATTTACCCGAGGCCCAAAAGAACCGGCACAAACTACCTGCTCCACCACACATATTGATTAGGCCGATATTGAATTACAGTTCCTTATTTTAAGAAGTTTTGTCAGTGTGCAGTCCTGCGGAGCGTTGTTTATGAAATAAGGCTGTTACAAGGTCAGAGGACTAGCAGCCCCGTGGGACGGTAAATAGCACTGCAGACCATATACTGTTAATTATTTAACATGTCTTCAGATGAGTGAGTTGAACCGAACTGTCTCATCTTTCACGGCTAAATAGTGAAGATGACTCACAAGCTTTTATGGCCTAAATCATCCAGGGTAATTTACCTCAGCAAATTGAGATGGTAAAGAAACAGAAAAAGAAGCTAGGTTTCTTACAGATTTGAGTCATTGTCCCTTTACATTCCCTTTTCTTATCATCCACAACGCACCCGGCTCCTTCTCCTGTGTCCTGTAACGTCCTCACCAGGCAAAAGACGTCAGCTGCCAGCTGGGTCAATTTGTAACTGTGCCAGCCTCTGCTGAACAAATACAAGGCGCTGGGTTCGACCAGCGCCTGCTTTGTCTGCGCCCCAGGTTGGGTGTTCTCCTCGTCCCAGCTGCTAGTTTTTGTGCAAAGTGTGAGAGCTTTGCTTCTCTGGAACTCCTGCCAGTCTGTCAAACCTGACTGGAATAGGCTTGGTGTTGGCAGGGAGAGGAGGGAAGCGCAAAGGCCCTAAGCAACCAGAACTCCAATGGCACTGTGCTCTTTCATGCTTATTGTCTCTGGAAATCAAATGTCTGCTGTGCCTTGCATCCAGCCAGGAACATACTATTTTAATATGACCATCATACTTAAAAGTAGATCATAACATGGGTGCATCCAGCAAAGTTTCAATAATGGCAAACTACTTCACATATGAGCTGCCCCTTAAAACTCGAGGGCACTTGTGCCTGCTGCCACAAACCAGAGAAACAGCCTCTCCCGGCCTGCCATGTTTTATTCCTTTGCTTCAGTCACCCTGTCTTCTTTAGTTCTCCAGGATCCCCCTGCAGATCTCTTCCTTCAATGTTTTCTGTTCTTCATTATTCCTCAGACTAAATCATACACGGTCAGATTTTGTCACTGTCCTCTTCCTCGTTCTCTCAGATGGGTAATTTCCTTCTTTTTCTATGTCCTTTAGATTGTTCCTCTCCTTTGTTGTCCAACCTTCTCATCATCTTCTCTTTTCTATTTGCTTTTCTACCCCGTCTTGTTGCCTTCTCACCCTTATCTCCCCGCTTCATCATTTGTTCTTTTATTCTTTGTCCCCTCTTCCTCTTTGCTATCTTTCACTTGATTTGTACCATGCCTACTTGGACTCATGCCTTCTAAAAATGCTTGTCAACCATATTGGTCAGAAAGAGAAGTGGAGGAGAGCAGGACTGCTTGAGTCGGCACCTTGTAACTCAGCCTCAGATCTTCCAGAGGAGTTTAGACAGCTGCTCAGCTTCGACACTTAATTCCCATTGATTTTGAATAGGATTTAGGGGCCTAAATCCCTCTGAGTCTCTGGTCCCAAGTCAGCAACATTATCCATCCCACATCACAGCCCCTTAGCTTCAATATGGTCTCACAAAACTAAAGCTATTGATGACAGAAGTGGCCAGTGTACGTGGCCACTCTTTGCTCTGCTTGCATCACCTGCTTCCTAAATTAAATTGCAGTTGTGCCGATTGGGGGGGGAGGTACTTACATCTGAAACTGTGCTCAAAAGCTAAGAGGAGAAAAGGGCAGGGTAATATGGAAACCTAGACAGTTGTGGCGATGCAGGACTGCCAGTTTGTGGACTGCCCAACTCCACCGGGCTCTCCGGAGAACTAAGTCTCTACGCACACTCTTCTCCCTTTTGCTCTCTCCAACACTACAGCAAGAATTGATGGAAACTGTGAGTAGGAAGGCAGATTTTCCAGTCCCCTTTGTAGGAATGACCCACTTAACAGATGATACAATCAGGGTATTTACTCTTTTTTTTTTTTTTTTTTTCCTGCTTCCAGTAAGGGATGTTCAAAAGAAAAATGCCCATTCATTGAGATGCCCAGGGTCCAAATTGGCCAGCACAAAGGAGCTAATCTTGTCCTCAGCAATCCTATTTGTTCAGGTGCAAAGCTAGTGCCTGAGGTCGCTACCAATCTAAATACAGATGTAGGGACCTAAAAAAGAAAAAGAAAGAAAAAAAAAAATAAAGATGGCCATTTCAGACAAGCCATAGTGAGCCCAAGCAAGTTTCAAGTAAATTAATTGTGGAACAACACAGTGTATGATTTTGGCCTCCTAAAATGGAACATATTCCTTATAAAATGGGCATGCTGTGCAGCTCTCTGACATTTCCAAGTGAAACAATAGGACCACTAGAATGGAAAGTCTGCAGGAACAGCAGACAAGGAAAGGAAGTTTAGGTTGAACAAAGGTTTTCTTCATTTTTACAGCCCCTAGAGGAAGAGCAGTGCTGTACAGAAGCTGTTAATGATGGGCTGGATTGGACGGCCGAAACCAGTGCCAAGATCTAAATGTGTTTTTACTCCAAACTCCTCCCCAGCTGTCCAGATACCCCACAGAATTTCCAGCTGGTGTGAACCCCGCAGGCTTCTTGGACCAGCAGGGAAAAAAAAAAAAAATAAAAAGGGGGGGGGGCAATCTGTCCATGGTTTGCACGCCACCTTCTCTCTTGATAAATACAATTCACTTGCATGAAATAGCAAATCATTAAGCTTTGTCTGACAAACTTGCAAGTTGACCTAAACTCTTGGGTTGTAGGAAGGAACTGTGCTGTGCTGAGGGTTTGCTCAGGTAACTATGGCAACTCTGCTTCTCTGTTAGGCTTTGAACGAACTGTTCTTAAGTGAAAACAGCTTCAGCCTACCGTCGCTGTTTAATAAATAATCCGCCAGCAGACAAGAATTCAGGTTCGGAGAAGCTGTGCTTCCTTTCAACTAAGAGCTGGAAAATGCAAAAGTAAAATTCAGCAAAGACGTTTGCAGAATTTCCATGACATGACTTTGTTCCTCCAGCATGTAAACAAATCCCTCAGTCACAGCCTGGGGGCTCGGCGGAGGGGTACGGGGCTCAGGGACCCGCTCCTCGCTGCTCATTTCCCAGCAGGTAAATGCGGAATTGGAGCTCACAAACTGCTTTTGCTCATAATCTCCCTGTTGTACTTGAAGTCATTTCTAAGCTGTATGTCATCATTTTAGATCTACATCAGCAAAATGCGATGTTTCTTTGCATTAGGCAGTGAGAGAGAGGAAAGAAGAGAAACCTTTTGAAATCTGTCATTCAGGACTGGCAGGGTGAGATTCAACCTTCATAGTTCTGAGATATGTCAAAGTGCATCAGGGTCAGAAAATAACACTGCACAGTTCCTGAGTGGGAACGATGTTTACAGGCTTTTCTTTTACAAGTTTGGATTCTGCCAGGGACATTACATGAGAACTTACAATTTGTTCTTTATAACTAAGAGCTGTTTTGAATAGTAGCCAGGCAGTCTGGGCCAGGTTCTTCTTTTAGGCTCTGATGCAGCAACAGCCTCAGGGCCCGGTATGAGTTTTCTGTTGACTTCAGTTAGAGTTGGTTTAATTGGGCATCTCACAGACATAAAGGTGGGCCACCTTGGTCAACGCCAGCCTCGTTTCTCCTGCCTGTCTCGACAGTAGGGTGAAGGAGGGATGGCTGAAGCCGCATAGCTTTGCTCTGCTGCTCAAGCTTGTCCACGTGTTTTGAAGCCTGAGGCATCTGTTCCAGCACGTTATGTACATGGCTGTATGAACTTTCCTTCACAAGATAGGGTGGGCATCACAATATATCCAGAAGTGTTGTCAGATGAATAGAAGAGAGCTTCTGGGGCCAGCTGAACACCTTCCACCGAGAGGGAACAGGTCTTACAGATACCTGGCAAGATCAAAGATATCTTACAGATCTAAGCATTTCAAAACCTGCCTCAGCCCAGTCTCCTGACCAGCGAGGAAAGCTCTCACCCTACCTGTGACCTCCTTTCCCTCTCTCCATGGGCATGAGGAGGCACTGAGGGCCACAGTGTGCCCTTTCTTCCCTCCCTGCCCTCTCACTGTGTGAATCCCATCCAAGTTTGCCTGCCAATATCCACTGGTCTCTGCCAGCATAAACAGTGGCAGAGGGCCACAGGGGCTGCAGTTCCACTTACGAAGAGAAGAACAATAAGAGATCAGTTTGGTCCAGAAAACAAATGGAAGTAGCCAAAATAGAGGCAAAGAGAGAAGACCTACAGAAATGGTACCTATATGGCCCTTCCGAAACACTGCAGAACCCTGCCAGGGTCATCTCTGCCTTCCCCAGCTCTGCAGCCTGGGTGGAGGGCAGCAGTTCGGACCCTCTGAATGTGATCCCACAGGGACCAGCAGGGTCCAGCTTCTTCAAGGAGAGCTACCTGCCCTCTCTTTGTCCATTGGATGTCAAGACACTGAAGCTATTAGGAGCACCAAGCAGGAGTGGGACCTGGTCACCACCCCAGAGCAAGTCAGGGGCAGTGCCAGGGTGAGCAGGATGGCTGGGGAAATGGAAGGAAATGTGTTCCCTACTCAAAAGCCCCAAAGTTGGAAGACATCTTCCATCTTGTCACATCTATCTTTTCTGAGGAGCTGCTCAATCCTGAGCTGAAGATTAAGGCTTGCAGGCTCATAGACACTATCTAGTTATTGTCTATGAGGCTGGGATGTGAAGTCATTAAAAATAACTCCTCTTGCCACTACCCAAATAATTCAGTAGGGTTGAGTGACTGTAACCCGATTTGGCCTTTTGTCATTCTGAGCACTGCTATTACAAGGCTGCAGTTTTGTGATTTGTGGAGAGCAAATTCCCCTCCAAACAAAGGCCAAAACAAAGCCAAGGCCTCCTGCACATCTCCAGGAGAGCTGGGTGTGGTGGCCGTGCCCGGGTCCTCTCCAAGCTGAGGCAGCCCCGAAACCACCACATTTCAGGGGGGCTCTGTCACTGGGGATGGCTGAGCACCTTCCACCAGAAGACTCACCTGGAGTGAAGGTTTATCACTGCAGCCTATCAACATTTGGGCAAAGTGTATCTTTGTAGGTGAGATAATGTTTCCACTCATGAAAAAAGGAGAGGGAGGAAAGGGAGAAGGTTCAGAGCCTAAGAATCCTAACACTTAGATGCCTTAATTAAAGGCAAACTTTTGCTTTGGGGTGGCTGTGGTTAGAGCAGCAGGCAGAGACCTGACAGCACAGGCTGAACAGAGAGAAAAAAGGCTCTTTTTTTCTTCCCCCCCCCCCCCCCTTTCACTTTGGCCTCAGTCTGAAATGGCTTTGAAACTGCAGACACCTTCATGTAAATGTTCTTAATAAAGAAAAAAAAAAAAAAGTCCACTGCAGGACATTTGTAATCCTTCTGATTTAGATGTTTTAATAATGTGTGAGTTTATCTTGGAAGATGGTGGCTGACCTGGAATTAAAAGTATGACTCTGCCAACATAAGACTAAGAGTCCAGACAGAAGACTTAAATATAATAGTATAATATGTGTCTCTCTCTATATGCACACATATAGACACATATATATGCATGTGCTATATAATCTAAATCTAAATAATCATAAACTCCCTTTAAAAATTATTTCAGCCCAAATTAAGGTATAGACAACATCTGATTGGCTCAGACACTACAGAGTGGTGCCCCATGATATATTCATTTCCTATTCTGGTGTGGTTAATTGGGTATTTCAATTTAATTACCACAGTCAATAGCACTTTCAGTTGAGTGTCTTAAGTGTTCATTTAATTTACTGTAGATTTAATAAGGCAGCGGTTGTATGTTAAAGCTGTTAACCATCTGGATGGGCTGCAAAGCCCATCTCTTCTCTTGGGTAGCTGGGGCCTGATCCAAGACACACTGATGTCTACAACAGTCTTTCTGTTGCCTTCAGGAGCTCTAGACCCAGGCTCCTCGGGGAGCGGGGAGGTGGGCAAATGCCTTTAGCTGTGGGCTCCCTGCCTGGGGTGTGTGAGGGAGGTTATTTTAAAGTGCCATTTCTTCTCTCCAGGCAATTTCATGAAGCAGTAACGGCAGGAAGAGCAACCCATGACTCGGGGGTTGGTAATTGTGAACTATGAGACTGATCCTTTTGGGTTGGGATTTAAAATGAAATTTCAAGAGGCTTCTCACAGCCTGGCAAGGAGGCAATGAGCTGGGTCACACTTAGGAAAAAAATAAATAAACACACCAAATTGATAAGCTTCATGGAACTGAGTGATCTGTTTTACCCCTGTCACAGCGTCTGTCAGAGCTGTTCATCCTCCCTCCACCTCCCATGAGTCACTAGCTCATGCCATGGGTCAGGAAATATGTGGGTCTGCAGGTTTTCAGATCACTAACGTACCAGGGAGCAAAAAGAGGCAACCAGAAGATAATAGCATTGCCTCTCTTGATTCCAAGGGCTTTTTTAAATGGGAGCATGGTTTGTTTAGGCAAAGGATGATACAGTATAGGGCTGTGATTTTAGAGTCTGGACTTTATGGCCTGGGGACCTGCCCATCCTACCCTGCACAGTCCTGCTTGCTAAGCAGGCTTTGGTAAAATGGTAGAATACCATTGTCTTGGATGTTTTAGATATATGCTAGTGCCTAAAGATGCTGGCAGGTACCTGAGGGGATTTCCAGGAACACCTGGGTCAGCAGCGGCCAAACATGACGTGTACCAATATCCAGATGACACAGACAGACCATGTGCCTTGGACAGGTGAGAAGATCTGGAGAAAGCAGAGGGGGGTTTAGGCAGGAGATGAGTAGCCAGACCATGTGCCTTGGACAGGTGAGAAGATCTGGAGAAAGCAGAGGGGGGTTTAGGCAGGAGATGAGTAGCCAGGCTCCACAGCTCTGCTGAGACAAGCAGCAGGAGGGTGTTTTGACGGATCCTGGAGTAGCCCACCAGTGCAGGCCATGGTGATCCCATTGCTTGCCTCTTCCTCCAGTCAATGACTGGGTTTATCCAGCAACGCCCAGTCAGATACTGACACTTACATGATGTTGTCCAGACCCCAGGCCATAGCTGGCCAGCTGGAGAGCTGGAGGCAACATAGGGGCCACAGATTCTTCGGGGCTGCGGACTCCCACGCCCCCCAGGCTCGAAGCCGGGCTGCGTTTAAAAACGAGCAGCAGAAGCGTCGGCAGGAACAGCACACAAAATCAAGTGGAGGGAAATTCTGCTGCTGCAGAAAGTAGGCAAAAGGCAACTGGAGCTGAATAGGCTGCCTGACAGTTGGCAGACACGCAGACTGTCTGCCATAGATGGTAATCTAGGCACTGCAACTATTATGGCATCTAAAGTCAAAAAAGCAATAAAAAGCTTTAACCTCTGCTATCCGGGAAAACAAACAGCGGCTTCAGATGCCGTTGGTGGAGAGAAGTCTTTGCGATGCTTGCGACAGGCAAATGGTCTCGAAAGCTGTGCCGAGCTGTATTTAGGATTAAGGTCTAGGAACGCCTGGGTTCGTACTTTATTTGTACTAGTTAAACATCCAGTTTAAAAATTATATTACTGCTGTTATTATAATGATATTGCTATCACTACTGTTATTTTCTTAACACATCAAGGGAGCCTGGACAGCCGCTCTTTATTTCTTACGTGAATGCAAACGGCATTTAGATTTTTGCGGAGATCAGACACCAGACACATTCCTACATTCTTGTCCAATGTTCAATATTTTTCCATGAGTCAAGGAGAACAAGAATGGGCATATTGTGTAAATGCAAAACTCTGCCTTTTTAAACTGACAGGATGAATTTCAGCCCTGCCTCTTTGTCTCTCTCCTCGGAGCAGGGGCTTTTCAGCCTGCCAGATTTTGTTACTTACTATCTTTGAAAACAGAGGGAGGGAAAAGTCAGCCCTTGTTAATTCATTGTCCCAGCTACCTAGCAGTGCTGTATCCTTAAGGACTGCTGGGGCTTTTTTGCTCTTCTGAGGAGGTGAAGAGCTGTTGCTTTCCTGCCAGCTCCATTGTGTTCCCTTAGTAAAAGCCTGCAACACTAGAGGCACTTTAAAAAGAAGCGAGGAGTCTGTTGCAATAGACATCCAACAAAAGTTCCTGCTGCAATCCGCACTTCCAGTAAATGCCAGTTCATAATCCAGATTTCAGGCTCCAGGGCTAGTTCTTAATAAAACTCTGATACAGGTCGGTGTGGCTGCATCTGTTTACAGAAACAAGAAAATTTGGTTCACTGTTGCACTGGGCTTCAGTACAGATTCGCAGAGAAGGACATGTATGCAGACAAATATCAGCATATATGGGGTCCCTGGAATTTGAATTCCACTTGGGGAATGTGACAAAACACTTTCCCACCTCTGTTTTTGAAGCTGCATGTGAAAGGTGGCTGATTAATGACCTAAAGACTTAACCCATCCATGCCCTCCGGAGCAGCAGCTGCCCTGGAGACTGCTCAGATTTGGTCTGTGTCCCAAGCAAGACTTCATGGCCTGCTTCTCCAAAGGCTTCTCCTAAGCACAGACCACCATAGACAGAAGTCTGTGTGCAAGCAAAGTAAGACTTTTTTCTAGACAGAGATCTCTTTGAATTTTTGCAGGTCTTATAACAGGCTTTAAAATGCATATTCCCACACGATAAATAAGAATAAATATGTATCTATCTACCAATCAAGTCTAGTCTAAGTAATAAGCAAGCAAAATTTCACCGAAGTGCTTTGATAACCCTGACTTTTTGGTCGATCATTCCGAGAGTGGAAGTTGGCGAGTGCCCTCTGAGCACATTTGACCCAGAGATTCCTAGCTAAGGCTTATGAAAGAAAGGGGAACATACGAAGGGTGAAAGGAACTAATTAGCACCAAGAATGATGTGGTCATTTGTCTACTAGGAACTGGTCCGCTACCTCCAGAGTTTCATACATTGCAGTTTGCTGTGCAGCCCTTCAACTGTAATGATTTCTGCCACCATTAACTGGTGCTGTAAAGGTGAAAGGTTTCACATTAGTTATTAAAATGGAAAATCATTTTTTATCCAGCCTAGTGTTTTCTAAAGTATATTGGGATTCATTATTTTGACACCTAAATAGATGTCTGCTTTTCAGAGGCGCTGAATGTGCATCGGTGTCCTTTGGAATTTAGCTGGAAAACAGGGCTCGTTATTAATGTGTTTGACAGTGTCTAAATGCATGAAGAGTATTTGCAGAAAAATATATAGAGATAAAGTCCTTGTCATGGAACCTCATAATCAAAAGGAGAGAGCCAAAGTCCATTTCAACATTTGGATATCTCACTGGACTTTAGATTGGGCTTAAGGAAAAACTTGGATTCATCTGATGCAGAATCAGTTTGCGTGGTCAACCCTTTGATTGCTTATGTCATTTAAAAGCTACTGATCTGGTGCTTTCCCTGAAGGAATCCGCATAGAAACAGAGACTGGCATTTCTCAAGTGTGTTGTCATTGATGGTTTTCATCTCCTCCTCCTCCCTCATCATTGACTTGGAGATAAGTCAAATTTATACATTTCCTCCATTCACTCACATTCAAAGTTTTCCAGTTATGTATCAGATTTGTCTTAGAGGTGAATAACAAAAGGATGAGAGGCAAGGAACACAAGTTGCTAATTAGACATAAGGGGAAAAAAAAAAAGAAAACCTGTCAAACACTGGAATAGGGCCCAGAGAGGTTGTGGAGTCTTCTTCCTTGGCTGTGTTCAATGCTTGCCTGGACAATGTCCTGAACATCGTGATGTAGCTTTGAAGGTAGCTCTGCTTTCAGCAGGGCCTGGACCACATGATGTCCAGAGGTCCCTTCACAACTACGCCATTTTATGATTCTAAAGAACTCTCCACTAAGGCCCTTGCCACAATATTTATTTTCTTTATGTGAATAACATGGTAAACGGACAAGTAACGTTTCTGCTGTTGGTGGTCTGCAGAGATTGAATTCAAGAGACCGAGCTATGGAGCTATATGACTGCAGAGGGTTTCCACTGCATGACTTTTGGTGGGGACCCACTCCAGGTGCCTGGACTCCCTTATCCAAGTCAGCAGAGTAGCTGAACAGTTCTGCTTCTGGCCACAGCTGGTGCATCGTTGAGGTGTGGGCTACAAAAGTGATGCATCTCTATTGTTGTCGAGGGGTCCTTAGAGTCCTTGTCTGAGCCATTTTCACTGTGTAGCCAAAGGCATGCTGCTTCTTGCGATGGTTGGGGTACACGTGTCCAGTCCTGCTGGAGCATGTCTCCTTGTCACAGTGTGCTGTGTCAGGAAGGAGGTACTATCCCACTCAGCCATTGTCAAACAGGGAAGTTTTATCATTTTGAATTTTCAAAGCCAGGGATCACAATTGGCTCTAGAAACAGGCTCAAGGATGCTGTGGAGAAAAAGATGGCTTTGAGAATGTCTGTTATCTATGAGAGGCCTAGAACTGCTCATTTTTCGGTGCAGTTTCTTGTTGCATGAATTCACTCAAGTGATTGGTCACATCAGAAATGAGGTATGTAGGAAGCAGCAAGTGTAATGAATCCAAGTCTGTAACATTCACTGTAAACTATTATAGTGGCCAAAAATACCTGAAAGTATTGTGGTGACCCTTCGTGGTTTACCACCACAGGAGATGTAATGCATAGCTAGTAGGGACGGGCTCCTGTCCAGAACTAACCAGGAGCATCTTCATCAGCTGCTTAGCACCCCACCGTGTCTCCATGGGACTCAGTGATGAGTCTAGGACCAACAGTCCTCTTGAAGAAAGCTGTGGTCAGGATAACGGCATTCAGTACAAAGGCTGGATGGCTGCAGAGACCTGAGCGTCTGCAGCGGGGGTTGCATTGACGATCTCAGTCACTGGCGGTGCCGCTCCAAGCCACAAACCACGGTGGGTGCTTAGCGGTGGGTGCTTAGCAGCAAGGCTTTGCCTCGGAGGGGCAGGACAAAGCAGCTGAAAGGCTGCAGTGTGCAAACTGGTCACCTCAGCACTGGGGAGGTTTGCAAGTTCCACCTTGGCTTCAGCCTCTCACAGTCCATCAGAAGGCTGCTGAGGGCACTGCCTCAAGCCTGTCTCCCACTGACAGGCCAAGGCACGGCTTTCGTGTTTTCTCTCCCTCTTTTATCCCTTCCCAGCTCCAGGCTTGGTCTTCACATACTCTTCCTACCTATTCAGCGACCCGGTGTAATACTGTTCAGTGTTACGTTCTAAACCATATGACCATAGAATAGTTTGGGCTGGAAGGGACCTTTAAATTCATCTAGTCTAACCCCCCCTGCAGTGAGCAGGGACAGGTTCAACCAGATCAGGTAGCTCAGAGCCCCCATCCAGCCTGACCTTGAATGTTTCCAGGGATGGGACTTCTACCACCTCTCTGGGCAACCTCTGCCAGTGCTTCACCACCCTCATTGTAAAAAATTTCTTCCTTATATCTGGTCTATATCTCCCCACTTTCAGTTTAAAACCATTACCTCTTGTCCTCCGATGATGTCTTCAGAATCAACAGCTCTTGAGACACATGAACAGTATTGCAATGTCATCTTATTTTGCCAAAACAAATCTTTTTGAAAAACCCAAGCTTTTGCTAGATGCTTCGTACTATCAAATAATCTCTTTGCTAATCAGGGAGAAAAAGAAAGCCAGAAAGCTTATTTTCACTTGCATTTGACTTGTCTACTTGTGCAAACATCTTTCACCCATCCTCTCCACTCCACTTGTCATTTTTCACATTCAAGTATGATCTTGTAAGCTTTTCAGTACCTGAATGCTTGGGGCTTCTTTTAGCTTGTAGGTGCCTTTTTCTTACCCGGACTGTTCCTGGCTCTCTCTATCCACACGGACCTTTTCCAGCTCCTGGAGCATTCCTTCCAGGGTGGTTGCTTGTTTCCAGACCTTTCCATTCACCCTTTCTGGCCATTTTCCTGGGTTTGGATTCTTTCAACTTTCTCATAAAATATCATCAAGATGCTACTCAAAGAAAGACCAAATAATGGAAAATCAGCTGAATGGCAACATGTGCTAGTCCAAGACAATAAGGCATTCAGGGTTCCTGTAACCTGCTAATGATCTTCCATTGTCTCAGACCAGTTTTTACTGTTCATTCTTGTACTGTCATTCTGTCTGTGTTTTCAGGCTAAAACTGAAGCTTAGGAGTACAATTAGTAGCAAAAATTTAGATACTGGTCAAATTACTTCCATTTTTACAGTTTTCTTCCAGATTTCTAAAACATTGGAAATACAGGAGTTGTGAAACAAGGCCAAATGTGTCCTTTCTAAACCTTTGCAGCATTTCATCAATAGCAGTGACAAATATGTCAGGGGAAAGTACACGATCATCTTGATAGGCCTGCAAAAAGCACCACCCCTCTGCCTTACCTCTTCCTCCCCTGCCCACTGACAACCGTAGCCAGGCCCCATGAACCATAAAATGGTTTGAGCCT
Organism: Podiceps cristatus; assembly: GCA_000699545.1. Classification (NCBI taxonomy): domain Eukaryota; kingdom Metazoa; phylum Chordata; class Aves; order Podicipediformes; family Podicipedidae; genus Podiceps; species Podiceps cristatus. Next base: position 72,792 of record KL270926.1, read on the forward strand.
TCATGTTTAGTATTTCACATCCCCTTCTATGTATTTTATCATCACCTTTTATAAGTCAGCATCTTCCCATTTCCAAACAAATGCCAAATCCCTCTTTGGATCTTGCTGAGCTCTAGATCTGTTGTGTAGTTCCTCAGAGTCTATCCACATTGGAAGAAAAAGTTTATCATTTCATTGGGATTGAATTTTCTGCTGTTCAAGTTTGATAAATACCCTCTTGATCTGCAGTTAATCTGTTAGAGTCTTATTATGTAAACTTACATAATTTTCTCTTTTATTTGTCCCTTCTGTTGTCCATTCTCTTCATAGGAGTATCTTCAAAGCTCTTAAATCACTGTTGTTGCTTGTCTCCAAAATCTTCTAAATTTTTGCCTGTTCTGCTCATATAAGTCAAACTCTTGGTGGGATGCACTTGGCCTGTCCTAACACTGCATATTTAAGCTGAAGGTTTTGAAAATGGCTATTAAGTATTGCTTTTACTTATGTCCTTCTTAATGCGGTGAACGTGCATGATGGGGAGAGGCAGGGAGAAGATGCTAATACAGGTTGAACCCAGCCATCAAGCAAGCAAGTGCAGCAACCTTGCTGGAGATGTTCTCTTGCCACAGGCCTAGATTCGGTCCTAAACATCACTTCTCCACTGAAGTTTTTGGCAGAGATTCAGAACTCCTTCACCCTAACAAACAAGAAGCCATTTTGCCAATTGTTCATTAAGAGTCTTAGTTGAAGCGGTGATGGAGGGCAGTTCTCGTGCAAGCAGGCCCTCCTTGTCCTGGCAGATAGAGTCTGATGCTGGAAGCACGGCTGGGTAATATGCTGGAGGGATTTTTTTTTTCCCCAATTGACAAGTGATGACTGTATCTCCTGTGAACTGTAACTTACCCTGCAGAAAACCTCAAGGCCAAACAGTTTGCATGAGTGTCCTGTGTGATGCGGTGATTTGCAGGAAGAAAGAAACAGTCTAAATATTTCCTTATTTTCCAAGGCTGAATGGGTAGCTGCTGTCTTCCTCCATTGATTGAACTTTTGATACAGGGTGTTGCAGAGATAGGTGCTTAGTCAGGTAATGAAAGCCCATGTGTGGGCATGAATGTACGCTCTAATGAAGCTACAAAGCCTTTGCACAGCCCGTCTGGAAGCGATGCTATGCAGAAAGTCAGGATCGGACTGCTGTCAGCACTCGTTCCTTAGGTGAAATCTGCTGTGCTATTGATCTCTAAAAGGCAAATCAAATAACAGCATCCACATTTTTAAGGATTAGGAGCTTCCTGTGCAAGACAGTATGTGTTTTTAATACTTTAAGCTGACTTATGAAACTGGTAAACAATGTAGAGGGTGGTGCTGGATGACCTCTTTTACATGCCTGATCATACTGTCAACATTTGTAATGCATTTGATATTTCCTTCTCATCAGCACAGGATCAGTTAAGCAGTCGCATTTCCCAAAGCTCAGGTTGCATTATGCTTTGTTCCACATTTCATGGTAATAAACGTTGACATAAATTTCTGTAGATTTCACATACAGTGATTGTTAATTTATTCATGGTTGAAAAGGATCTTAAAAAAAAAAAAAAAAAAAAAGAGAACAGAAAAGACTTCTCCAGAAGAGACATACACAGCTTGCAGGATAAGAAATACAGATCTTTCATGCCTATTTGTTTTGCACACAGTAATGACTGCTACATGCTGATTAGCAATCTTGACCTAGTTAAAGTGCTATTGTTTCTCTGTGTTCCTATTCTTCTAAAAGACTGTGGCTAGACATGATATTTTATAATCCATCAGATGTAAAATCTGCATAAAAAATATAATTATTGTGCTTCAGCAACTTGGACCAAAGCCCTGATGTTATATTTCTAGGCAGTACACTGTGAATAATATGGATGAATTTTTAGGTTGGTATGTTCAGTTGGCAAGATATGCAATTTTTCCATAAGTGAAGGTAAATTGTGGGATTTCTAACATACTGATTACTATTCCAGCCTGGTTTCCAGCTAATGAGAATTAAGTGGATACTTGTCTGCTAAGGGACATCCTTATTTGTTACTATAAATTCAGTTTTAGTGGCACTTACTATAGTAAACAGGGAGAAAAACTTGTGTTACCTCTCAGTCAGCAGTTATTATTGACAGTGGTGCTTATGCCTAAGGATCAACCAGAATTAGGATGCCAGTGCTAGAGGCCCTGTATAGACACCGAGTTCCTTCCCAAAAAGCTTGTGATCGGAAAGGCGGGGGTGGGGGGTGGGAAGGCTTGGGATGTGCAGAGCAGAAACCTCATGGCAGCAAACCTTGCTCCTTGTGAGCAGAGCTAAACGGCAGAGGCGTGAGGTGTGCTGGCTCCAGCTGCCGCACTCATCAGCTGTGTGGGGCTGAAGGCACCTGCTCCTCCTCCTCGCTGCTCATTGAGAGCGGTTGGTCTCCCTGCAGACACAGTTGGAGCGGGCAGCATGTAGGAGCATGGAAAAGAGGAGGCACCTGGAGCTGAGCCTGTGCAAACCAGACTGGAGCAGGAAACAGCATTTGCTACTCTTGCACAGCTCTTTGCAACCACGGCAGGACCGCCTTGACCCCCCCCCCCCCGCGGTGCTGTGAGGACACACCAGCTGCTCCCCATCGCGCGGGGTGCCCAGGGCCCCCGCTCTGTCACTCAGCCCTGCATGAAAAATTAATGTTGTTTCTCAGATCAGCATCATCCAGCAGATTGGACTTTCTGAGCTTGGAGTTCTAAAATGTCTCTGAAGACAACTGTCACGCTTACGTTCTCAGCCATGTCAGGTAGAAGTTGCAAACAAAGACAAAAGATTAAAAATAAATACCTTCTTTCTGCACAGTGAGGGGCTGGAGAGAGGTGCTCAGAGGAAGACTGTGCTATTGAGATTTTCAGGAGAGACATCAGGGTCAACCTGCCACGCTGGCTGGGGGGAAGAGTGGGAACAGCCAGAGCTGCCAGATTTTGGGAGATGTGTAGAAAGAGCCATAATGGGAGCCCTTTTGCCTGTTCTGTAAAGTGCATCTGTAGACAGAAACAGGCTGTGAGGGTGGGTGTGTGATCACGGCATAAGGACCTGTGATGGCCTGGGAGGTGGTGGCAGCTTGCGGCGGTGGCACCTTGGTGGCTCCGCAGCTGGCCATGGCATTAGTCACTGCAAGCAGTGTGTCTGCTCGAGGGGGTGAGAAAACAAGGAGAGGGACGCCTGGTCCTCCCCTCCCTGCAACAGGGAGGCTGTGTGCTGGTGAACCGAAAACCCTGCCCGGAGGGATGCTCCCCGGCTCAGCTCACCTCCGGACACTGCAGACGGCTAGCAGCAAACACTGCACACTACTGTTTTGAAAAGGAGAGCTGCTGTCACTCAGGATCAGGCCCGAAATCCCAGGAGTGGGTCACTGGGTCCAGGTCTGGGATGCAAAGGTGCTTTCACAGCATAAATAAGAAGTAGCATTCAGCATGTTTTCCTCCTTTGGAATGAATTCCTTTTTTTCTTTTTTCTTCGGTATTTTTTTTTTGGCCACTTTCATTGTTGGAATATTTTCTGTATTTTTCATGTAATTCCTTTACCCCTTCCCGTCCCCAGATACATGAAGGATTTTGTTTACAGTGCAGCAATAGATACAGTCAGCACATACTGTGAGAGCATCTAGGAAGTCCAGAAGGGACCTTTCAAAGTGGATTTGTCCACTGCTTCTCTATTAAAAGCATAAAATCTGAAGCTGCTCATTTAACATCAGGAGTATCAGACTGCATGAAGCGCTAGGAGCGCTTGCTTCACAAGGTGTGGTAATCGCTAGGGCTTAAAGTTAGAAGCATGAGAGGAGTTCCGTCCTCGTTGTTCTACCACACAGGCTAAGAAAGCTGCAAACCTTAGTAGGAAAATATGAGAGATGGGAGAAGAAAGGTGGTTGGAGGTCTTCCTGTCACATCTTCGGCTAATAAGATCAGTGGAGAATTAAAACTATAACAATCTGTTATTTTCTCTCTAGTTTGCTGGAGCATTTTGCTGTTTTGTCCAGTCTTAAGTGTCTAGTTATAATAGTTGTGAGATGACAGTCAGACGTGTTACTAACGGCTCTGTACAAGGCCAAGGATGGGTGCACTGGGGAATGATTTTTGTTGGAGATCTGCAGGCACTGTGGAGACACTCGGGCAAGTCAGAGGGACAGGCTGTGTTTTACTTGTCCCGAGAGCTGTGAAACTCAGGGCTGCTGGATGGATAACCTAGGGCTTCTCTCAAGGCTGTGCTCCTCCTACACATCGTTAAATGAAGTAAAAAGCAAGTTCTGAGGAAGTCCAACTGAAGAAGCTACATGAAGTGCACAAAAAATAAGACTTTAAATGAAAGTGAAACCAGATAATCCTTATCGTTTCCTGCTGCCACAGACAAATTCTTTTCTTGGACATAACGGACAGTCCCTGTGGAAAGGAATATGAGGTGAATGCGCATGGGTAATGTCAGAAATGAATCAAAGGTGTAATAAAAATATTGTTAAATATGGATATTTTTGAGAAGACCATCTCTAAAATTTTCATTGGCAAATTGTGCTTTTGCACCAGAGAAGTTTTTGTTTCCAGTTTCTGAAAAAGTTTTCGAGACAGAAAAAAATAATCAATTTTCAACAAAATCCTTTAGTTTTACATTAGTAAAAAAATTCAACCAAAAGAAAGGTGAAGCAAAAGCCTTTTTTTTTTTTTTTTTCCCCGAAAAGATAAATTATTTGATACCAGGTTTTGATGACCCCTAATTATTAGCTTGGTGGAACTCCTGCTGATTTGGCCAGGTGTCAGGGAGCATTAGAGAAGAGGCTGCCTCTCTTAAATCCTTTTTAAGACTCAGAATAAGTTTTAAATAGAAATTAACTGTCCCTCTGCACAGGACGTGGCGTCACACTGGGTCGCATAGACCAAATCGTCTCTAGAGTTTGCTCTCCGCTGTTAAGGTCCCCGAGCAGTTTGTCCAGTAACAGCACTGTGCGATCCCGCCAACGCGATCGCCGGGGGCTCAGCCCGTGCAGTTGTACCTTCTGAAACGCCGGGCACCCCGCAGCCGCGCGAAGGCACGCTGACTCACCAGAGCCTGCTCAGCAAAGGGTCCCACAATAGCACCGGCTGCCAGGAAATGCACGTGGGCTTCGATGGCTCATACCGCGCTGCCCACCTACCTGCGGGATGGAGCTGTGCATGGAGGGCTCCCTCCTCTCCCGCTTACTGTCATGGCACTCATTTCCCGTCACAGAGCCTTTCAGTATTACGCAGTTCAAGCAGTTTGAGATGTGTAATTGCGAGCCCGTTTCTTCTGAGGAATGTGTCTGTGTGTTATAGGAACTTTTGCTCTCTGTTTACTGACCCAACTCAAATCTGGCTTGCAAATTGGAAGAGATGGAGCTTGAAACCTGGCAAGTTCTTTTTTTTTTTTATCCTCTGAAGAGTCTGTGCTTCGCTTGGGGAAAAAGAGCTCGAGTGATGACTTTCAATCAGTATTTGAAAAACTGCAAAGGTTTAAGTGATCAAACCCCAGTCCGTTCTCTGAAAACAAACCAGGAATAACACTAGGCAGCAGTGCCCTGTAGAAGGCAGCGTTCAGATGAAACAGCGAGAGGCTTGTGGTGGGCACCGCTCGTCTGGCTGAACACACACAGACCGATCCCCCGCGAACCGCTCCGACACATAATTAGCAGCAGCTCGGTGCAGGGAGGGAGACGGGGCTTCATCCCTGTGGGCTGATCACATCCTTTCGATGCCCTCGCCCTCCACAGCCTGAACTCACGGGGCATGTGAAACCGGGACCTTTCCAGCAGCTTCAGTGAAGTCCCCCCAGAGTCCCCGGCACCTTTGCAGCCTTGCTCGCTCTCATTTCTGCTTTAAGGTGGGGACATCTATTGACCAAGGTGCTGTCAGCATTCGGAGGGTGATGTTCGCAAGGTTTTGGGGAGATACAGTAAACTGGCTCTTGTCACTTCTTTAGAAATGCTTAGTGCTCTTTTTGGTGGGTACTTTAGATGAGCAGATGTCATGAACCCAGGAGTCCTCCAGCCCATGTCGAGGGAGGGAGCGCTCGGTTAAGGGATGCGTCTGGAGATCGTGGTGCTCTGGCTCTGCTGCTGCCTTCTGCGTGTCACCAGGCAAACCACAGCTCACCCGTGTCTGCTAGCAGCTAGTTCAAACGCAGAAGCAAAGCAGCTACTACGCACATCCAGTGCGAGACCTGAGTTTTCAATTGTATCAGAAAGCTTGGTGCAGGTGACCTGAAAATGTGAGGACATTTTAAACCGTTCCCTCTGCTTCAAAATGTCAAGTAAAAGCAAAATTAAGTCAGAAAGGCATATTAACCACATAAAGCATATACGTATGCAGAGGGTATATTATTCATTATCTGTTCAGCCTTTCTGTCAGCAACACATCTGAGAGCAAAACATGCTGCCAAGTCATGTATTCTGATGACCTGCGGACTTCCCCATTTCCCAGGAAGATGAATTTTGGGGCACAAGAGTGATTTCTAATAACTACACTGACAGCAAAGATGATGGTAAAAGGAAGTGCAGCTTACTGTTTTGGTTTTTTTTCTCTTTTTTTTTTGCAAAGGAAAGTACAGTGACTCATGTGTCAGAAGGAACACGGTAACCAAAGACAGTCCGTGCTCTTTGCAAGTGACCACCCAAAACTCTCCCCCCAGGGACACCTAATGACAAGCAGTTACCCTTGAAGGCACAAGGTCTGTGGACTTGTACAACTAGGCACCAACATGAATCTGTGATTCAAAAGCTATGCTGGAAGCTTAACTTGAGATATGAGATGAGATGAGATTTTCAGTGTCAGAGAGAAAAATTACAGGCTTTATTTTTAAGGGCTAAACTCAGCGACCTGGTGATACAATGGAAGGGTAGGCAGATATAGAGGAAATATGTATTTCTCAGCTGAGCTCTTGCCAAGCAACTCACTGGTATTGACACCAGGATAGAAGTGTTCATACCTGGAGTTATCTGGGAAGAGCTCTTACCTATAGATAAGCCTGACATTGAGGCAACGGGGGCCACCACAGTGTATTATGTGCCCATGGCCTTCTGTGCATGATACAAAATTCTGTGCACAATACAAATAATGGGATTGGAAGACCTCATAAATATCCTCCCTCACTTAACTGGGAAATGAGAGTTCTCGGTGTTCTCTCTGCCCATCACAGCCTCCCAAGGTATCACAGCTCACACAGACACTGTTTTCTAACTGGCACACACAGGTATTTGTCAGGTGACATTGGCCTGTTGCCTCCGAGGCCAGTGCACTTCTGCCGGGATGCAGAAAGGCAGAAGATGAGCCGTGTTTCCCTGACATCGCTGGCAGCTGAAACGCGGCAGCGTGCGTGCTGACTGAGCGAGGGCCGTGCGTGCGCATGTTCACTGCTTGCTGTGCGCAGCTTTGGTGCACGGGGCTAATGATCTGACGGCTGCGCTTGTTTAAAAGTGATCTATTCTTCATGAACTGGGTTCAGATCAACTCTTATTGAGGGTATATGCACCTTACTTGAGGACGTATGCACCAAGTCCAAACTTTTCAGCACGTGGGACTACATCTTTGTTTTGTGTGTGGGAGGTGGGAATTTGTGTGTGCAGCCATGGCAGGTGAGCGTAGAACAGGTGGACAGAGCCGCAAACCTCTTCTCCTTTGGTAGGCCCACAGGGCTTGTGAGCAGTATCAAAGTATCGCTGTAAATATTCAAGGAAAAAGAAAGAGTTACAGTTTTGGAGCAGTGTTGCATGGACTGTGTGTTTTATAGCAGATGTTTCAGGACATAAACAATTAGGGCTCAATGTATTAATATACATCTTTGGAAAATAATCCAGCAGTACATCATGGGCCAGACCCTTGGCTGACATAACATGACATGGCTCCAGGGGCTTCAATTTCAGCTTTGAACAAGTTAACACATAACATCTTTAATTATACACATCTCTGGTCAATATAAACCTGTGTGAGATCAGGATGCTTGGATCTTGTGCGTGCCATTAAAATGTCTCCTAGGACCTTTGGACTCTATAGCAGTCAAAATGGTCTTCTGGTCTTTTTGGAGCCCTCAGCACAAGAAGGACATGGAGCTGCTGGAGCAGGGCCAGAGGAGGCTACAAGAATGATCCGAGGGCTGGAGCAGCTCTGCTGTGAGGACAGGCTGAGAGAGTTGGGCTTGTTCAGCCTGGAGAAGAGAAGGCTGCGGGGCGACCTGATTGCGGCCTTCCAGTGCGTAAAGGGGGCCTGTAGGAAAGAGGGGGAGAATCTTTTCAGTAGGGACAACGGTGACAGGACAAGGGGTAATGGTTTTAAACTGAAACAGGGTAGGGTTAGATTAGATGTAAGGAGAAAATTCTTTATGATGAGGGTGGTGAAGCACTGGAAGGGGTTGCCCAGAGAGGTGGTGGATGCCCCGTCCCTGGAAACATTCAAGCCCAGGTTGGACGGGGCTCTGAGCAACCTGATCTGGGTAATGGTGTCCCTGCTCACTGCAGGGGGTTGGACTGGATGGGCTCTGGGGGTCCCTTCCAACCCAAAACATTCTGTGATTCTATGATTCTATGATCATCTACCAAAATTACGAGAGTGAAATCCTGCAGCACTGGATAGGCACAGGGGCAGATTTCATGACAGTGTTAGTCTCTGCTACATAAAAATACTTTAGATCTGTCTGGCACAGTCATGTGGGAGCAAGCCTGGGGCAGATATGCCCTAGGCTTTGCCAGCTACAGCGCTGGTCACCCGTGGGGGACGGGGGTCTGTGATCAACAGGAGGCAGCAGTGCTCGAAGAATGCTGGTGGCTACAGGACAGGGGTGGTGATGGCAGGGAGATGTCTTACAACATATTTTGCTACAGTTCTGCATAGTTTCATTGACTGAGAAAGCCCAGAGTAGCTTTCTCTGCCTTACTCTGCCTTTCTCTGCCCCTCAATGCTTACTTGCGTGTTGCCTTTCAAGGTCCTTCTAGCAAACAGACTACAGATTGTTTCTTCAGTTCAGCTAATGATTATTGTTTCTCTCTGCTTCTTTCAGCTCCAAGGCTCCTTGAAGAGAAAGTTGGTGGTAAATCTGTCACCTGTCAACAACAAGAGGCCCAATGGTGTTTCAGAAAGCTCTTTCCTTGACATTAAGAGGATAAGAGTGGGTGACAACATCTCAGTGGGACAAGGTGGACAACATGTTAACAATTGCCAAAGCCAGTCAATGTCAGGACCTATGTCTGTGGGGCAAGGATCACAAAGAAAGGCCAGCAACCTAGCAAACAGTACACATGCTAGTGGGAACGGCATGTTTAATATGACTTTGAAAGAGGTAAAGAAAGAACCAGGAGAAACAATGTCCTGCAGCAAACATTTAGATGGCCAGACGCCCCATGAGAACATGTTCCCTAACAGATACGGGGAAGACTCGTGGGAACAAATGATGGACCTGGAGCTTCAGGAACTATTTAATGAACTGACTAACATATCAGTGCCGCCAATGAGTGATCTTGAGCTAGAGAATATGATAAATGCCACAATAAAACAAGATGAGCCATTCAACATTGACCTTGGGCAGCAGAGCCAAAGGGGCCCTGTGAGATCGCTGCAGATGGATAAGATGGTGATAAAAAGTGAGTACGCACCAGGCATGAATCAGGCTCCTGTGGGCTCCCCACAGATGAGACCTTCTTCTACAGGTCCAGCCTTCACTATGGCCACCACTGCCATGTCCACCTCTTCACCCATCCCTTCGGTGCCTCAGAGTCAAACACAGGTGTCGCAGGTTTCTTCTGCGTCCAGTCGGCCACTGCCTAACTGGCAGGAGGTGTCTCATGCGCAGCAGCTCAAACAGATCGCAGCCAACCGGCAGCAGCATGCCTTGATTCAGCAGCAACAGCAGCAGCAGAACCAGACAGCCAACTGGTCGACTCTGTCTCCATCAGGACCTTCCCCTGGACCCTTTGTGCAAGAGAAAATCCCCAGTCCTTCTTTTCGCCAGCAGCAGTTCAGCCCACAAAGCTCAGCAATGCTTGGGGTACCAGTGAATGGGAACCAGTCGAAAGGGATGAACAACTATGTTTATAAACCAACCACTCCCCAGAGCAACCCCATGGACATAATCATGCAACAGAAGCCTCAGGACCTCAACAGAAACTTTATCAACAGCGCTCAGCCGCCACTAGAGCAGCATCATGGCAACACGAAGCCTTTGTTTCACTTTAACTCAGAGCAAACAAACCAGCAGATGCCTTCAGTTTTGGGTTCCCAAACCAAGCCTGCCCTTCTGCACTACACGCAGCAGGCACAGGGTTCAGCCCCCGTGCAACAGCCACAGCAACAGCAGCAACAACAGCCACAGCCGCAGCCTGCTCAGCCTCTCCCGAACCAGTCTCTTCAAAGGCCACCTAATGTACCCCTAGCAATGCAGCAAAAACTGATGCTTCAGAAAATGCAGCAAAGCCAGCAAATCTCAGGTTTGCAGTATCCAGTCGCTCAGCAGCACAGACAGGTAAGGCAAATTCCTCCTTTTTTGTTACAGAATTGTTCCGGTCTGAGCAGTATAAAGGCTTTTCCAGCCTGGCCTCATTCCTCCAGGAGATGTGTACTGGTGGCAGCTAATGACCATCTCAGCATCTACTTCAGCAGAGCTGGTGATGGCACGTTTAGCACCTATTCAGGTATATCACGGGTGCACATTCATAAGAATTTCAAGAAAGACATGTTCGTAACACTGTCACGTATTATGTAGATACTAGTCAGAAAGGTGAGAGTGTAGGGCAGATGCAAGCTTATTTTGGACTCCTATTGAAGTTTTCTAGCTTAAAAAAATTTAAGCTCTTCTGAATGGCAACATTTTAATGGATTCCAATGTTATCTTAGATAATATATTTTACAACATTAATTTTTATGCCATCATTTTCCTTGGGGAGGCAGGGTTAGGAAATTCTGGTTTTAGATATCTTTTGACTGACGTGACAAAAATACTGTTTGCACATTTGTTATCTGTTTGGCAAAGGAAAACTAAGACTTATCTGTGAGCTTTATAAACACCCATCACACTTCTGGGAATATTCTGTGGATAAAATACATGCTTAGATATGAAGGTGAAGGTTGCCACAGATATGTCTTGATTTGTATACCGCATGACCAGATCCCACTGTGCTATCATGAGACAGGGCTCTGACACAACTGGTTATTATAGCTCAGTTATGCGATGACAAGTCAATGTGCACCAGGATCCCAAGTTTCAGACCTGCCAATCAAAGTTTGAATATGTAACCTCACTGTACCCCAGAAACTGGACACCAGGTGCAAAACAAGTAGAACATATTTGACCTTAGGAGGTTTAAGCCAAGCTGGGGAGTTTTTGGTGGGACTTGGGTTCAACACATTTGAGGGCATGGAATGGCAATATAGGTGTGGAACTACTGGAGATAGTCCAGCAAAGAGCTACAAAGACGATGAGGGGACTGGAGCACCTTTCCTATAGGGAAAGGCTGAGGGAGCTGGGGCTGTTCAGCCCGAGGAGGAGAAGGCTGAGAGGGGCCCTCATCAATGCTTATAAATATCTGAAGGGTGGGTGTCAAGAGGATGGGGCCAGACTCTTTTATGGTGCCCAGCGACAGGACAAGGGGCAACGGGCACAAGCTGGAACACGGGAAGTTCCGTCTGAACATGAGGAAAAACCCCTTTCCTGTGAGGGTGACCGAGCCCTGGCACAGGCTGCCCAGAGAGGTGTGGGGTCTCCTTCTCTGGAGATACTCAAACCCCGCCTGGACGCGTTCCTGTGCAGCCTGCTCTGGGTGACCCTGCTCTAGCAGGGGCTGGGCTAGGTGATCTCCAGAGGTCCCTTCCAACCACGACCGTTCTGTGATTCTGTGGTTCTGTGTGGAGATCATTTGTGGATGTGAAAAACAGCGATATGATACTAGTGAAAAGTGAAAGCCTAAGTCTCCCATAAAGTCCCAGAGAAGCAGCATTGTGAATGAAACATTCAGAACTGCAGTTTCTTCACCAAACTGTTTGGGTGAACAGTCTGATGTTTTAAAAAGAAGCAAAGTAAATATAGTTGTATTCAGGGACACCTTTCTCATTTTAAATTCCCTGACCAACTAACCATGACTCTCCAACAGAAAATCCCTTAGCAAGAGATACCAGGTGAAACACTTAGGCATCTTTGGGTGGGAAGACGTTGCCTTGTTGGTAGATGCTGGAGAACGAGCGGCAGCAGGAAGCAAGCACAGCTTTGCTGCTTTATGGGAGGTCTTTGCTGGCTGTTCCTCCCCTTGGGCCACTGTGCGCTCTCTTCTTAGGCACATTTCCCCATTCTTTTAATAGACTGGCAGGCAGATGAATTTTAACAGTTCCTTCATTCAGCCATGATGAAGCTTCCAGCAATCTGTCAGCACAGGGGAGACAAGCAGGACTTTTGCAAACACTACTATTTTTCTGAAAAAAAAAAATTATCTGCAAGGTCACATTCTGGAAAGGAATAAAACCACCGAGAGCAACTCTGCTTGAGGCAATGTTACCTCCTTGCTCTGTGTCCTCTTGGGCTGCTGCTCAGGGAGGCAAGCCAACAAGATGGTACTTGGCAACACAGCTGTAGTAGTATTTGCAAGATTTATCACAAGTGTAGTGGGATCTCTCACCTGTGCAGCCCCAAGATCTTTTGGCTTAGGAAACTTGCTCTAAAAGAACTTTGCTGAGTGCCAAACTAGATATTACATCAAGGAAGGATTTTTGCCTATCATCACAGACTTCTGCAAGTAGCTTTCCCAAGTTTCTTGTCATCTGAACACTTCCCACAGTTATGTCTGCAGGACATGGCTACCTGACCCACAGCATAGCTGAGAAGCTTAGAAGCTTTGTAGGCACAGATTAAGGGGCTTTTGCAGTAAAAATGCTGTTTTTTCTATGCTCTGGAGTGATACCTGGATTTTTTTAGAGATCCTTAGCAAAATCTCCCAAAGTTCTGCTGAAGTTCAGAAAATCAGGTAGGTCTTTCACAGTAGACTATTCTGTAGCAGCTGGAACAATACTTAGAAATACAATTAGTCCATAAATTGAAGAGTTTTGGAAAGGTTTGAACATAACTGTTCACCCAGCAGTATTCATGAGTTCTGTGGACTCCTTTAGTGCCTGCCTGCACAGCTGCAAGAGCCCACCAACCCCTTGGTCAGCGCCTGCTTGCCCCATAGGTCCAGTCTGAATATTAAATCAGAGCGGGAGGAGACATCGATAGTAGTATCTTCCAATAAAGACAATAAAGGTCAAAGCAACCTCGTGGGTCAGCTCCTGCTGATTTTAGCAATGAGGCCATCACCTTATTTAAGCTGCACAGTCTTCTTTCCTGGAGGATTATCTCCCACATCTGAGAATTCCTAAACATTAATTACGAGCATTTACTAATTAACGTCATGATTAATATTTATTTTAATCATGCCCTATTCCTTCATGAGGAATCAAGGTTTGATTCTGCTTGGAATCATACAGCTCCTTCTCAGATCATTATAACTGTGGACTGTAAGAACCATCTCAGTACTGGCTGTGCCCTGGTTTCAGCCAGGACGGAGCTAGTTTTGTCTCCAGCAGCTCCTGTGTTTTGAATTTAGTCTGTGAAACAAGGTGACAGCACGCTGCTGGTGTTGGTTGCTGCTGAACGATCAAGGACATTTTGCAGTTTCCCAGGTTTTGCTGATGTGCAGGTACAAAAACCCTGGGAGGGGAACAGCCAGAATAGTTGATCCAAACTGGCCAAAGAGAGTTCCATGCCACGGATGGCATGGCCAGTGTAAGGGACGGTCAGCTCATGCCCCCTGGGCTCAGGTTCCTTGTTCAGTTCACTTTCTGTTCATGTTCCCCTCTTGTTACCTTGCTTTGTTTTATTTCATTTGGGCCTGTGTGTTTGTCTGTCCGTTCCCTCGCGCTCTCCCTGGGCCTTGCTGTTCTGGGATGGCTGCGGGGGAATATCCCTGCTCCCTGGCTGCTGCTCAGGACGGGCTGTAGCGGTCCTCAGGTGGTGAGAAATTGTGCATTGTTCATTTTATATATTCTATTATCCTTATACATCATTATTATAATTAGCATATTTATATCTTTTTCTTCGTTGTCCTGGTAAAGTGTTTTTATCTCAACC
>JMFS01064676.1:0-14425 GCA_000699545.1 Podiceps cristatus
AATGAACGATGCACAATTTCTCTCCACCCGATGACTGACACAGCCTACCCCGAGTAGCAGTCAGGGAGCAGGGATATCCCCCCGCAGCCATCCCAGAACAGGAAGTGCCAGACAGAGACTGAGGGAATAGACAGCTGAAGGAACAAATGAACAGGCCCAAATGAACCGGAAAAAAACAAACAAAAACAGAAGGAAAACAAGGGAACAAAAAGGGCAACAAGAAGGAAAGATGAACAGAACACCAAGGGGGCCACTGGACAACCCTCATTTAAACTGGCCATGCCGTCTGTGGTATGAAATACTCTCTTTGGCCAGTTTGGATCAACTGTTCTGTCTATACCCCTCCCACATTTTTGCACTTGCAAATTAGCAAGACCTGGGAAACCGCAAAATGTCCTTGATCGTTCATCAGCAACCAACAACAGCAGCGTGCTGTCAGTGTTCTTCACATACCAAATACAAAACACAGGAGCTGCTGGTGACAAAAACTAGCTCCCTCCTGACTGAAACCAGGACAGCCACTTTGGGGCCTTGGTGGATAAATCAGTATACCTAAACCAAACAAAAAGAAAAGACAGAGGGTCTGTAACGGTCAAACATCATCCATACCATCAGATTGTTAATATCATTGCTGCAGTTTTAGCCCAAGTTGAATACCAGTCTTCCAAACACTCTCTGGGAATGGTCTGAGGTTGACCCTGGCCAGGGACATTTGAAGATGCCCAACAGAGGCAACAGAGCCCCCTCCCACCCCGTACAGATCCCCCAGGAGCTGACCTTGGACACAGTCCATCCAATAGCTGCTCCTGGATCCTCACTCTTCCCCAGGTATCTCACCCCTCAAGACACCTACATGTATACATACATTTACTCACACACACACAAATGTAACTTGATGGGTGTCACATCTGGACAGTGCTCATACTCTTGTTATCTGATGCAGTGCAATTTGTTAAGTAAATGCAGAAAGGATACAATTTGTGCTTATACCAACAAACAGAATCAGATTTTAAGTCATAAACATCAGCTATAGGGATAAAAAAAAAAAGGCAGATAATATGAGTGTCTGAATTAGTTTCAGACTCAGAGAGATGCTATTAAGGTTCTTCAAGAAAGTAAAGTATTTAAGATAATGAAAAACATATTGCAAATGTTCTTAGTTTCATTTGTTTACTGCTTTCACAAACTACTCTGAAGAACTCATTAATGGAACCTAATTGGAACAGGTTCTGTGTCCATGTCCAGTTTCTTTTATAATTGCTGAAGTCACTGATTTGGCATGAAACAGCTCCTATTTAATCTGTCTGATTAAAAAGGGCACTTTCTCGTGCTGTACTCATTGGAGTGGAAATGAATTGTTCGCTGTCATGCACCAGGCTGTTCCCTTCATTTGATAAACCAAAGGATTAGACAAATTTAGTCAGGGAGTCTTGAGGACTCTTCCTTCCCTCCTTCTAGTCCCTTCATACCATGAGGTGAAAGACTGTATTGATTATGAGACATCTTTTTAATTTTTTGATCACATGAATTAATTGGACTGTCAGACTGGACTGAATTTATCCCAGTCAATTCTTCAATAAATTATTTTAATGTGACTATTTTCATTATTTGGAAGGTGGGTGTAAATTCCTTTAACTTAAAGAAAAGCTCAATATAGAATGCAAGAAAGTGTTTCATTCATGAATATTCCTTCTTTCATGACGAAAAGTGTGGGGCTGGAGAGCTCTGGTCTCCTATTGACTGACAAATATTTTAAATATTAACAACTGCGTGAAGTGGGAGAAATAATAGCTGCAAAACTGGGAGGGAGAAGTTGGGACGGAAAAAGTCATGAGGTTACCAACAGGGCAATTCAGAAAATCCACAACACAGTGAATGAGCAAACTGAGGCTCCAAGTGTGCTATTTATGCACAGAGGCCATGAGGCTCAAAGAACATATGGGCAGACAAACCTTTCACACAAAGTTCTGCAGCAGGATGCACCAAAGACATTATGATAAACCTGCTTCTAGTACCTGTGCACTTTTGGGATGCTCTTGGGACCCTGAGGTCCACTGCAACCAACTTGTCTCAGTGTCCTCACAGCTCTGCCCTGTACTATCCTCCTGCCTCCCGCACGATGTTTCCACCTTGGAAACAAACCGCAAGGCTGAGGCTGCACAGCAGTTTCAGTGCAACTCAAAACCTAGGAGAAGAACCTACAAAAATGTCAAAATCACTACCATTAACATGAGTGGGTAAATGCACTGTATGACATCGCAGCCATCACTGCTTGTGCATGACACCACTGCATGAAGGAAAAAAAAAGTGTTTTTTCCCCTCCAAAGACCAAAGGAAAAAGGGTGGGCAGAATAACAAAACTATAACACCTTCAACTTTAAGTGTCACAAAAAGAAATAGCCTTTTCTCTTTTCTTTTTTCTTGTTTGTTTGCTTTTCCTCATTGAAGATCCACAAAAGATCTCCCTGCTGGTAAATTATTAAGTGGGTTTTTTCTAGGAAACAGACACAACCTACATTTTCTGGAATGGAAAAGTTTCCCCTCATTTTTTCCTCTTCCCAAAAAAGAAGTCATGACTTCCATGCCTAAAAGTCACAGCGATTGCTGGTGCACAAATCATGGACACTTGCAGAAGCATCTAGAAGTCCACACAAAGCAAGCATAATGTCATTTTAAGGGGTGAGTTACCTGTTGCAGAGATGTGGGACCTACCACTTACCGTGCCAAGTATGAATTAGAAAAGAGTTAATGTTATTTTTGGCAGAACGCCTTAGCCTCAGCATGGTTTGATAAAGCACTTGTTCTCCCTAAAATAAAAGGCCTTATCTTCACTTAAAAGACTCAATTTACTCCAGTGTGTCAAATGTACTTAGAATATCACCTCTCCTCTTTCAAGTAGCTTATCAGTATCCCAGACATTGACTCCTGGAGACGAGAAGTCTGCAATATTCAAGCTGGCTCGTTTCTGAAGAGGACTAAAATTCAAGCTTTCTAGTAACTGCAGGTGCTTTTGTTTCCTTGGAGATAGAGTGACCACCAGACCATCACGCTGAGCTCCTGTGACCCCAATTTAAACAGCTGTCACACTTTCCAACAAAAAGCGGTTGGAAGCAGAGAGACAGATGTAGTAAAGAAATCTTATTCTCTTCCAAACACACGTGATGTTTTTCATCCCTTTGCAGGAAATTTGGCCAAAAAATGCTCTGATGCTTTGTGCTTCGTTCTGTATCATTTGCAGAATAACCTGGTGGCATACACAAATCTTGACAATCAGGGACTGTTTCGTTAGATGTGTTGGCTACTGTTATCCAGCTTTCATTCCCTTGGGAAGCCATCTGAAGTGTGATCATGCTCCTTCTTGCAAAGATTTTTGCATGAAGGCATCTTCCATGACTTTAGCTAATCACAGCTTATTTATAAGGTTTGATTAGAAACAAAGGATCTTATTTCTTATACTCTCCCAAAAATGGCTTTTCCCCTTACCCTAAAAGTACAAACAGAACCTAGACTGTAATCAGCTTCCTCGTTCGATATTTGGAGGTACCAATTCTGCGGTGCGTCATCTACTAGTGCGATTCTTTCTGGGAGAGCCATTAACAGTTTTCTGTTCCTGTCCTTTCTCCCCATCCTGCCAAATTCTGTCACAAACAATTCTCCTATTTGTGCTTTCGGATCCCTAAGGAAATAGGGAGCAGAACCCCAACATCAGGTCAGGCCATGTCTGAGGGTCACGTTTAGTTATTTCCAACCGGGTGTTTGTAGGTACCTCTGGGTAGCTACAGCTCTTCCTCACATAAGAAGGAATAGCTTCAGCTTTTAGATGGTTTGGATACTTCTATTCCAAATCAGGCAGAAGAACGAAATGCCCATGGCTCTTAAACCCCCCCAAAGAAACCATGCCTCAATGCAATGTAAAGCCAAACTTTACAACATTAGCAACAAGTTGTAATATTGTATACCTTAGAGTGCACTGGTGCTATCTTATTCCTTAGCTGCAGGAGGGACTTTTCCTACTTGGACCCTCCCTGCACACCCCCGAGGGCAATAAAGATGAGTTTTCGGTAATAAGCCAGTGGGGTGTAGTTTGTGTTGCATTGAATCTCTCTTGCATTTTTCTTCTGTTCTTAGGGCAAATTTGTCTCTTAGACTTTCTGTAATTCCACCAAAATCAATTGGGCTGCCTGATGAGCAATTCAGATCTGAATTTAAGCCTCTGAGACACAAGTGATCCCTAACTAATTAACCTATAAACAATATTGTGCATTGACAATTTGCCAAGGTATAGTCTGTACTGAAGATCCAAATCTATCAACATTTATGAAGTTTTCTCTTTCTTGGCTAAAACTGTTTTCTCAGGCAAAAGCCTTGTCCCAAAATCAGTGCTGAAGTGAACCAACATACACCACTGAAAAGCAAATATTTGTCCCATGAAATATCCGATGACAGAAGGGCAACTGCCAAAGCAGTTAATGAACAGAACTATTACGGCTTCATTGTGCTTGACTCAGTTCATAATATTTAATAATGGCAAACCTGAGAGGGTTATTATTCTGAAAATAGCACTTCTCACTGAGCAGGAGGGGTTCTGTGTTCATGGCATTGCAATGCCTTACAGCGTAAGCCTGAACAGCTTTGACCCCTACCAGTCCCAAAAACTTGTTATAAACTTCATCAGCAGACCTGCCTTCTCCCTGCACATGCACAATATTTAACAATAAGGCCATGAAGAGTAATATAGATCCCCAGACTCATCTATTTAACACTACCACACCACCAGCAAGACCTGTGAAACCCCATGAGAAACCTCAACAATTTGAGGAAGGATCACTGAGAGAATCAAAGGCGATGCTGCTGTAAGAAGCATTTTCACAGGCAAAACCTGATTCTGAAAAAGAATCCCCTTGTCGCCTTTATGGAATGAAATAAATTTGTATAAGTGTTTAAAAGGCAGAGGAGGGGAAAAGGAAACAGTATTTTCAACCTGATAAATATTCAGTATGGCACATAGTATGAGGCAACAGGCTTTTTCTTAGTAAAACTATTTTCAGTGATGGCTCTTTTGAAATGGTGTGAAAAAATAACTGTAAAACATTAGGGGTTTTATAATATTGATAACTCTTCTTTATATGAAGACCTCACTTCTTTTAAATCACTACATACTTGGTCTTCAACAAGAAAACCACTTCTGAGTACTACTCACTTCAACCCTTTGAGCAATTCCCTTCAACACGAGCCCATTTCCAGTTTACAGCATTCACATTCAGATCCATCACTCACTTTTTTCAGTTTTGACTCCGCTGCTCAAAACAGAATTATTATGTTTCAATTGACAGAGTTGAAGATACCATTTGCTGTTAAATATTCTGAAGGTGCTCAGTATGCAAACTGAACACCAGTAACCCATGTTCTTGGTATATTTACTTTCTTAATTTGTCTTTGGCTATGGACAATGCAAAATGATTCCGCTCAGCAACTTTGAACAAAATCCATCATCTGGAAATTCAAAACTTTTAAACACTTGAGAAATCTAATAAATTTGTATTCATGTTTTCTTTAACTTCTTTTTTTATTTTCCTCATAAATAACAGCTTACTGAAAGTTCTCCCAGTTTTCAGCTGTGAATTTTTATCTATTCTATTGGAAAGCGAGCAAAGAAAGCCATTCTGATTTAAACTCTCATCTGACATGTACCCTGTGTTGTACCTTATGTCAAATCAGTCTAAATGCTACTTTTTTTTTTTTTTTTTCTTTTTCTTTTTTTTCTGCTTCCCCTTAAGGAAACCTATGGACAATAAGAATAGAGGTAATATGAATAGTTGTTCCAATTAATTTGCAATGCTATGATTCAGAGCTTGTCCAGCTGTTCTTGTCTAGACTTTACAACGGAAACACTGAGTCAAAATAGACAACAAAGGAATCCAATTTTTATTTTATCATATTTAAAACAGAGAACTGTTTCAGCAAAGCCTGAAGCTTCACAATTTTAGACCTCAGTTGGCACAACTGAAACTAGTCTGAATTTTTGTACTATCTGAAAGCAATAGAATAAACAGATTATTTCATGTCTTATCATTACATTGATAAACAATAACAAGTTGATCTTCATTTATCTTACATGCTTACTCTTGAAGTGATCTACCCATATAATAGTTTATTAATGCATCTTTATTCCAGGTTTTCTAATGCAACAGTCCCACTAATGCCAGATGTAGCTATTTTAAATATTTATACAAATTCCACTGTGAATTAACGTTTTTTGCCCCCAGAATTGAAAAGGGGGATATAAGAAAAGAAAAATAAAACAAACAATAATAATCAGGGGAAGACTGTTAATACAGTTTTACAAGAGTATTAAATTCAAATAAAATATTTACAGAGGATAAGCAATGCTTTTGGTACACTACACAATTTACATTACAAGTAGGAGCAACTAATCTTCCACACATTCTGGTTTATAATAGCAAAGCATGCACACACCAATGGAAGGGAACAGAGGTTTCATTATGAAACTATTTAAAAATAAATGTGTGAATATAAATGATCTATTTGTATCCAAGCTCCAGTAGATCTAAAATGAAAGCCAAAAAGCAAGATGGTGTTGAACAATATTGCTTTCAAGAACTGATTTATGTTGGGGTTTGGTACTAGAATTATTCCCAGTTTGTGAGTCCTGCATAACAACAACAATCTCAACCTAACAACAATGAAGATTTCTGCTTACCTAAATGGCTACTTACTTAATTTTCTTTTTGAGAGTGTTGCTGATACCAATTAAACACAAGTGCACATTAACTGCTACATAGATGCTATTAGTTTTTCTTTTCCACTTGGTAGCTCAAGACAAATAGCAAGCCAGGCTGCTGCTGTAAAGAATACTGTGTGAGTACATGATTGTTTCAACTCGCTGACAATTTGGAGCAAGTGAGAATAAAATTATTTCAGTTGACATAAACATATGGTAAACTGATATATATGTTTTACTAAACATCAAATTTAAAGATGAAGCATTTCACAAATACATTTTTGAATTAATGCCATTTCTGTTTGACCTCATAAATGTTAATTTTAAGCAATCCTCTTTTTTTTTTTTTTTTTTTTTTGGGGGGTGGGGGGAGTGGGGCAGGGAACAGAAAAACCCCAAACCTCTGAAAAAATAGACATTCTGGAACAAAATGAACCATTTTAAATACAAATATAGAGGTGCTCACTTCTATCCAGCTTTTCTCTATATCTCTTTAATTTACACCAGTAAAATCACAGCATCACAGAATGCTTTGGGTTGGAAGGGACCTCTAAAGATCATTTAATCCAACCCCGCGCTCTCCATGGACAGGAAGACCTTTCAGTAGAACATATAAAATCATAATAAAATTAACAGGAAGTTAAAAAAATTTTAGAAATCATGAAAGTCTTGGTTTTCAATTAAATTTCACAGTACAATATGACTCCAGCTCTAGCTATGAGTATACACATGCACAGTGATTGCACAGAATATGTGTATTTTTATGCATGTACATATGCAAACATATATTACATCTGTTTATACAAATATATTTCAGACATATATTCATGCTATAAGTTTCTGTTATGTTACAAATGTTATACAATCTATGTTTCTACATCCGAAAATGCTCCTTTTAGTTTGTCTTCTCTCACTTGAGTGTAGAGAGCAGTCAACCTGGTTTTCACTGCTGCTTTTACAAAGCAAGGGTCCAGCACCCTACAGTTACGAACATTTTCTTTGCCAAATTAATTCTCTCTACTCAATGGGATTGTCCTAAGCAATTTCCCTTTCCAGTGTTTATGCAATAGGGCAGGGTCAGTGTACTGTTGATAATAGAGTATAAAGTTTTAATATTTTCTTTAGTTGAACCAGATTCAAACTGCTAGAAGCTACCAAGGGTCTCAGTAGGTTCACTGCTTGACTGTTGTTTAAGCCTACAGTAATTTTTCTAAAAGACTACTCTTGTACGGCATTGACCCAGCTGTGCCTGAAGATCTTTACAATCACAGGTGTGAGCCTCTAACATTTGAGCTAACAACCACTTTCTACATGTGACCTTGGCTTGAAAGGCAGCCTGAAGCAGACAACACTGGCTTTTTCTCTTAAGTTAGAGTAAGTTAGCTTTTCATTTGGGCCAGTTTACAGAAATTCTCCTAGCCTTGATTTGAATTTACCTCCCCCAAATATCTGCAGAAGATGATCAAAATCACTACTTGCCTACTTCAGCCAATATTTTCCATTTATGGGAAAAGGAAAGACTTTCTTTAGAAAAGACTTTCTATAAAAAAAAAAAAAAAAAAAAAAAAAACAAAAAAACAAAAACACAACAAAACCATATAAAAAATTTCCTCTTTTTTTTTGGTTTGAAATATCATTGAAAAAGACATTTCCCTTAGCCAGGACTGGCTGTTCTTTCCCAAGTATGTATTATTCAAGTTTTCTGCACTAAAGTCTACAAAGTTCTATGAATAACAAAATCCTACTAGGAAGAACCTGCTCCAGAATGTCCCCAGCACATTTTCCAGTCCATCTGTAGTCAGGGGTACTTTCCCACACTACAAGTTGTCCTTTATGGAGACAGAGCTACAGTGAACACTATTGAAAGAGCTATTTTCCTTTTTTTCCCAGTGTATACATAAGTGCCTAACATTTGCTGCCAATTAAAATAATAAACAAACACCATAAACTGTATGGATTAGAAAAGGGTATAATTGCCCTTTTTAGTCATATAAATGAGTGGTTGTCTTGCTACAGGGAAGAGATAAACTAGACGGGAAGAGACAAACTAGACTGGAATTCATTTTCACTTCCCATGGTGAGATCTTTTATCGTTGTTTTTTTGTGCTACAATGGTGGAATACAAAACCTAAGTCACAACAAAGCAATAACGCCGTGTTGATGCATTCCCAGAATTGAAGCCATAGGCAAGCAACACTACTTACTGTCGGGCCCCTATTCAAGTCTCCTTACAGCCCTCTGGGCATTTCCAGACAAAATAGCTTTGAAAAGGGGAACAACACATTAGCAGCCCCCCTGAGACAATCTGAGTAGAGTTACTGAATAGAAACCCCAGTTTAAATTATGTTAATAAAGCTGCAAGCTCCAAAGAAATTATTTATCAGAACTAGCGCAAGACCCTAGAGTTTATGCATTTTTTACATCAGACTTCCATTCCCTCACTACAGTCCTCTGTCTCTCCAACAATGTTTTTATGTCACTAGCAAAGGAGAATCTGTCATTTATCTCATCTGTGTTTTGATCAGCTGTGGTCTTTAATGCCATTCATGCCAGGGCTTCTCTGTATCTGATTCCTAGAGTGCATCAAACCAGTTTTTGTGCCCCGGGGTGCACCAAAACCCTCAGTGCGATCCCAGCATGGCCATGACATTGTATGAAAAGTGTGCGGCAGATGGCACAGGCCACGTCCATCCTCATTACTGAGACATGCAGAGTAAAGTGTTTCAAAGGATTTTCTGTTGCCTACATGGGTATCATGTAAGTCAGAAAGATAATTCTTAAGTATCTGGGAACAAGGACTACCTTTTCACTGCATCTTAATAAGTAAGAACTTGACTTTGGAGTACCAATTATGGTATGAAATGACAATTGGCCAAGCCCAGTCTTTTCCCAGTGAATGTAGATGTAACAGCAGCCTTCATGGATCAGACAAACAAAACCAAAAACAGACTTGGGGGAGGGGGGCATGGGAAGATACGTATAAAGTCTCCTGAGTAACCCCAGAAAGGTTAACTGGTTTGATTCTGGGACCATTATGTGCCATTCTCACTGATTATGAGAATGTTCACCAGAGGATGCTTCTACTGGCAACAACTTGTGCTTTAAGGAAAGAAAATTAGATTGTCTCCAGCCCAAATTTCATCCTCTCTATTTCACAGTGCACTTAGCTGCTTGAAGGAGGAAGAATTGTTCAACAGAATGCCATCTGAGGTGGCTGAATGGCATTGCTACAGTGGAAAGAGGTTTGCATTCAAAATTTCATCAAGAGAGACACGGCTGCGAGGCAGGACCTGATTCCTGTCTCTCTAACACCAGCTCAAATCAACAATAGACTATCAAAAGCAATGGGGTTAGACCCACATTAAATGTGTGTGAAAATCAGTGGGAAGAGGCAACAGCTCAACTTAACTGTAGGTACATTTAAACTCGCAATTCGTGAAAATATCAAGCATGTGAAAAATCAAAGGTAATCTCAGATTATAAATGAGTCCATTTAGTTTTGACATTAAAAGGTGGGTGTCATCTTCCTGGCTTTTAGGTCTCTAATCATTTCATTCTGCTTTTCCATAATTCATAGCCTTTCACAGTTTATTGAATCGTTCAACACTACTCACCCTTTCTTTTTCATCTTTTTATTTTAGTTCTAAAATTTGTGTGTGCGTACATGCTTAGGAAGAAATGTAAAAGAGCTACTTAGCATTTGAAGGAGTGATGCAAACAGTTATTTCAAGGCTTTTGTTCTAAAATAAAATAAAAAGCCAAGGGAGGAGATTTTTCAAATTTGTTTCAGAAGACTTTTTATCACTAAGGTTTAAGAGAAAGATTTTTCCCCTGGCATAAGCCATCATCAATCTATAGTGCTGCTCTAATTTACACCACCTGAGGATTGAAAGTGACGGAAAGTGAGTAACTAAGAAGAAAGAGACCACACGTGACTAAACAACTGTCACATCGCATAATATACTGTTGCTCAAGGAAAGAGGTGACAAGAATTGGTGTTGTGCCAAAAAAACACTGTGGGAGAAAAGCTTCAACTTCATAACTTACTGCAAGTTTTTGTTACTAAAAGTGCAGCAAATAGAAATACAGAAATACAACCTGCTAATACTAGCAGAAAATGGTTGGACAGATTTATCCTGTCTTTAACAATGAGTTTGCAGAATGGCTTCTGCAGTTTTATGCAGCCCAAGGATGTCTTGTGGGATCTTTCTCATAGATGGCTTCTAGTGTCTTCCACTGACTCACAGAGTAAAGAGAGTCTGCAAAACCAAGTTTTGGATGCAATTAGGACATGGGGACAATACACACATGCAAAGGCATGCAGAAGAGGAGTCACAGAAAAAACTCACTTTCTTTTCAGAAAAAGTGCCTTGGGGAGGCTGTGAGCAGAAGGCAGTCTCAAGGTCCATATACCAATAAAGTACTTTGCTCAGGACACCTTGTGCATTGCTTTGGAAATGAGAAAATGAGACCCTAACTGTATGGATACCGCAAGAAAAGGGTTATAGGAGTATAAGAAGATATTCCAGAAGAAATCTCATAACCCCAAGAGTCTGCAGAACTGAATGTGTTGGTCAGTTAAGGAGTTCATCTCCTAATTTCAACATCCATAGTACCATGCATGTTTTCATACTTTTTAACAGAATATTAGTAGTTATTCACTCTCTACAGCTACCTGAAAGGAGGTTTTAGCCAGGTGGGCATCAATCTCTTACCCCAAGTAGCAGGCAATAGGACAAGTTTAGATTGGATATTGGGAAAAATGTCTTCACCAAAAGAGTTATCAAGCACTGGAGCAGGCTGCCCGGGGAAGTAGTGGAGTCACCATCCCTGGAGGTATTGAAAAGACATGTAGATGTGGTGCTTAGGAACATGGTTTAGTGGTGGCCTTGGCAGTGCTGGGTTAACGGTTGGACTCGATGATCTTAAAGGTCTCTTCCAACATAAAAGATTCTATAAATGTAATACTGCCTGGTACAATTTCTCATAGAACAATGTATGAAGTTGTACAGTATGTCTTCTTAAAGTTCTGATAGAAATAAGAAGACTGAAGCATAAAATATGCAATTAAAACTGCTGGTACTTGCTCTAATAAAAGAAACTGGATGATGAAGAGAGAAGGTAGAACTCTTATCACTCCATCACAGTATTAGAAACCCCAGTCACGGGAACAGGGAATGACTAAGGGGTAGCAGAGGAGAAGAGTCTCTTCCGAGCAATTTTCCGCACCCCTTAGAAATAAGAATAGCAATGGAGAGGAGGGAAGACAGCAGCAGTCACCTTAAGCAAAGAAACTATTTTCTAAGAGGAGAGGTGGAGAGTTCCATTTTCTGTTAGAGACAGATAAAGAGCTGACATATTGAAACACCCAATTTTATATCTAGATAATGATTACAACTTAGTAATTAAATAATTATTAAAAGATAAGTAATCAAACATAACCTTAATAATGTTAACATAATTCACAGAATTTGTGAATGTATGTTTGTATTTATTTTTCTAATGCCCTGTATGGTAAATTAATGTTTTGAAGTAGACATATTCTTTTAGCCTTCAATCTTGACCAGGATAGAAGATGCCCCTGAGTGACCTGATGTACCATTCCATATCCACTGATGGACTGAGTGGCCTTTAAAGATCCCTTGTAACCCAAACTATTCTATAATTCTATGTAATGAGTTCTATGATTCTATATAGTGAGTCTTAAAATAATTTAAATGGTCAATTCACCATCCCCGGAGGTATTTAACAGACAGGTAGATGAGGTGCTTAGGGACATGGTTTAGTGGTGGTCAGGCACGGTCAGACTCGATGATCTTAAAGGCCCTTTCCAACCAAGGGATTCTATGGTTCTATGATCTTGGCAAATGTCCAGCTGCTTAGAATATGCTACAAGGGTGAGCAATGTGTGTCACCACAGAAGGGTTGAATAGAATCATAGACTCACAGAATGTTTTGGGTTGGAAGGGACCCCCAGAGCCCATCTAGTCCCACCCCCTGCAGTGAGCAGGGACACCATTACCCAGACCAGGTCGCTCACAGCCCTGTCCAACCTGGGCTTGAATGTTTCCAGGGATGGGGCCTCCACCACCTCTCTGGGCAACCCCTTCCAGTGTTTCACTGGTTTGAGGTCAGGTCTGATGCCACAGAAGTCAGAGAAAAGGGATCCTCTGGGGATCAGTGACAATCAGGAAAATTTCCTGTGTCATGGGCAGGGAATAAGGATCAAGTTTGAATCTGAGGGACAGAGAAGGAGCTTATAGTAAGAAGCTAAATTCTTTCTTCTTGCAAGTAATTTTCCTTCTTTTTTCCCTTTTTTTCACCTTATTTTTCTTCTTTGTTTCTTTTTTCTTTTTTTTTTTTTTTTTTTCCCAAGAGCAGGAAGGAAAAGGGGAGAAGAAAAGAGTATGCTCAGAACAGGGAGAAAAGAATTGCAAGTTGTTAACCCAAAAGAAGATGATGCCTGGTTTTCTGCATTTAAAAATCTACATCAGCAGAAAGAGAACAAAGGATCTGTGTGAGAGATTGTGCATGTGTATGTGTTGTTATTTGCTCCTAGGAGAGCACTCAGACTCTTTCTGTACTGCAGCAACACCAACTCATCAATAAACCATAATGAAAATAAGAATGTGTGTAAATGTTCCTAGGGGACAACTCCTTGTTTGACTGATAGAACGTATCCATCTTTTATATACTATCGTGTAATATTTTCTTCCAAATAAGAATGTGTGTAAATGTTCCTAGGGGACAACTCCTTGTTTGACTGATAGAACATATCCTTTTATATACTATCGTGTAATATTTTCTTCCTGCATCATATGAAAAAATAATACAAAGAAAACCTAGTTAGCATTACTGTGACAACTGCCTGAAGGTATGCAGTATACGCTTTCCCCCCAAATCTTTTCATTTTAGAGAAAAACTTAAAATTTATTTGCCCGTAGTTGAGTGAAACCAGGGACCATTATTAATTACAGGATCAAGTCAGCCACAAAAAATCTCATCTTTCTTAAAATGCTGCAGAGATGATTAAAATATTCAGAGCTCTTGACTGAAAACCTCAAGACAGCTTTGGGCTGGGTGACACCCATATTTGTCTGGCTGTATGCCTGCTCTGAAAAGAGAACTATATAACCATGGCTTTTGCTACTCCAAAGTCCATGATACCCTGTTCATGCCCATAGCATTTAGGCTCAGAGCTGGTTATTATCACTTTTTCAAAAAAATGGGCAAAGCCAGGTTCCTTCTGCCTTTGAATGATGTAGTCATAGTTGGAAACTCACTTTAGGTTTTCAAGCAAAGCTGCACATTGCCCCCTCCTCCTGGGAAACAAGCATCTAAAAATATCTTCATCTAGATAAAAACATCCTATCTAGATGACTCATCACATTGAAAAATATTGGTCTTAATGAAAATGAGTATCAAATTTTTCTTAATAGAAGCTGTCTTAGTTTATTTCCTTACGTGGCTCAGATGTCCACAAATAACATGTCATTTCGATAGCCTAGGGTGATTAAGTACAGAAAGAGAAAATGAAAGAAGCAGATTGGTGTGACAGCACATGGACTATGAGAAGACCTGTATAGGTCACACCAGAGGTTCAACTAGGCCATTGGTTCATGGGGTCAATAGTGCAGACTCAGTAAAGTAGAACAGCAGAAGGAAAGGCAGCCATCCAGAGGA
>KL270927.1:7692-18226 GCA_000699545.1 Podiceps cristatus
AGAGGTTAACAATTTAACCTTTTGGACAGAATACCAGAAGTCCAATACTGAATGTTTTAATATTTAATTACCATTTTTCATTGCACAGTGGAGAAGGCAGTTGGAAGGTAAAGTTATTAAAGCAATAAGCACCTGTAAAAATAAGAATCATGAAAATAAGAAACTGGAGCAAACTGAAACATGAATAACAAACTACAGTGGCTGATAAAATCATGCTGATTTTGAAAATAAGAACTTCACTGAAATCTTTCTGAGTTGATGAAAAAAAGATTTCAGGGGTTTCTATATCCTTCTTATGTTTTATATCAAATATAATTTATTTAAGGATAATAAAGTAATATTATTTTAATAAAAACATTTCGTAAGTGGAACATCATACCATAAAGCTTCTCCAAATATTGAATTCTGCTTTACTGAGCCCACCAATTTGTTTACACCTTTTTCTTTCATTTTTATTTTTACAAGCCTCAGATAGGGTTGAACAAGTCTCAGTAAAACAAAGGTATAATTAACTCTTTTAGGGAACTAATTGATATTCCGTAGATCAAACCTATCATCATCTTGGAATGGAATTTTAAGTCTGTGTGTATATATATATATATATGGAAGCATAACCTGTTTACTAGAGGACCTTTTTAAAAATATAGTAATTTAAAATGTTATCTGTTTAAGATTATCAAAATGACAATTTGAGAATCCAATAAAATGCAAATTAACACAATCTTATAGCTAATTTATATACATTAGTTGAGTTTTTACTTGTTTAACACAAATTTGTATATCACTGTAATAACACTGAAGGTGTATAGCACCATCAGTAGCATTTCCCTGTGCATTCTTTCTCCAGTAACTTAAAAAAAAGTGAATTACAGATTTGAAGGTGTCATGTTTTTGATAAAACATTAACAAAGTGCAATTCAGACCTCGTATTTCCTAAGCAGTAATTATGAAAGCAATTCTAACATTTTTAAACATTTTAAATATTTCAAAACTAAGTCTTGTACATATCTTGACTTTTATTTACAGAAGAAGAAAAAAGGAAAAACCTCAGGATGAAAATATGTGTTTTACTTATGTCTGAGTATTGTCCATTCTCATTGATTTTATTGCAGTTTGGTGGTATTCATTGTCACAAAGAAATGTACAACTTACTGCGCTGTGGAAGAAAGACACAAATCCCTTGATTTTTACCCTTTGGTATTGATTGATTCTTATTTGTGAGCATGATCCCATCTTTGTATGTGGTAGGAGAAATTTCTAAGATCACATTTCTTCTCACCATTGGCAGTATTTAACTCGTATATAAATAATTTGGAAGCTGTTCAATATTAAAACCAAGGTGCAAAATGTATGGATGAGAGAATGGATGAATTTTTATGTATATAAACGTAAGTTTTGAAACACTGGCTAAAGCTTGCATTTTCCTACTCTCAAATGACTCTGGATGGTCCCATGTGTTCTAAGACTTCAGACTTCATTACTATCTACACTTCATCCAGAAGCAGTATGTCTAAAAGAATTTCTATCATCTGTTGCAAATGAGGCAAAGTATGATCATAACTATGTAAATAATAATAATTTTTAAAATAATGTTGTGGTAAAAGATGTCTAAGCTTAGGCGGTGATTTCAGACTCTATCCTAGCCTTGAGTTAAGCAGACTCAAGTTAAGCAGCTGACTCTGTTCTGGAGATCGTGTTCCTAACCCAGAAGCAAAATTATCAAAGCTTTGGAGTTTCCTGTTGTTTAGATTAGGTATCATATTATTTAACATGCTTTTTGAGAATTTTAATTTTACATATGCTGCTTTTCAATTTATTGCATTAAAGATTTTTACTTCTCTTAGTCAAAACTGAAAGTCATGTCCAATGTCCTTTTTCTGAATTAGAGTTCAAAAGTAATTTTTTTCTTAATGACAATGAAGATGCTGCATGAAAAACCCAAAGTTCAGCAGTCCATCTAGTTCAAAATTATGCTTCAAACAGAAGATAATGTTAATTAATTTGAGAAAAGAGTAAAAGGAACTAATGTATATAAGAATCAGTTTAAAAGGAAACTTTATTTTTGTAAATGTTGAAATATTGCTTGAAATATGCTGTTAGATATCAAATTTCTATCCTTTTTCCCCCACTAAGATAGAAACACTATATTATGCATCATGTAAGTTCATCCAGTTCAATTTTTAAAATATTGTCTTTAGAATTTGACAGATATACTATGATAATGAATTCAGTAGGTTAATTCTGCGTATTTTCTTTCATCAGTTCAATATTCTTGCTTTTATTCACATTGAGTAAAGTAACAATTCAGAAAAAAAAAAAAAAAAAAAAACAACAACCAAAAAACAGTGTATCCTTATTCATCATATTTGGTAAATGTTTATTAAATTTATCTAAAACACTAACTTTTCATTAATGACTACAATTAACTTCAGCTAAGAAATATGTCTATGTAGCTAAAACTATTTCCTTCTGTTACAGACTTTCTTGCCTTTGTAATTCATATAAGACCTACATATCTCTGTTGTACCTTGCCAACCCTGTTTAACATAGTTTATTTGATCTTCGGCTTTATCATCTTAAATTCACATTGTCTAATGGCAACAGAGAAAAGACAATTTACCCCAATGCATGTGATGTGTCCAAAAGAAGAGCAGAGCACGGGAAGAAAAAAAAAAAAAAAAAACAAAAAAAAAACACCCTTTTGATCTTTCATTCACACATTCACACTTTCTGTGAATGATCAGAGATAGCCAGAGCTAGAATCTCATGTCCTATCTGCAGAATTATTCCAGGTATATGCCACAAATTTTATTACAGGTTTCCTATTTCTGATAAATACACATTGTTATTCTTATAGTTAGTTGAATCTTTGGAGAATAGAATTTTGTAATTTCTAAATTATTTCAGATAGAAAATCTTACTGTCTTTTATTTTTGAATTTAAACTTTGAATCCAGCCTTTGAATCAAACCTGATTTGCTCAAATAACTCATGTACATTGAAGATATAATTTTTTCTCTTGTCTTTATGATTTAGGAGGAGAGGGGGTTGTTTATTTAACTACATCTCCCATGAGTCTGTTCCAATGTGTAGCATTCACTCCAAAAATAATAATTTAAATTTCATTTTTCTTCCTATTATAGATCTCAAGTATATGGAGATTTCATTTCTCTAGGTATCAAATACTGATTATAATTACTTATTATAAATAGCAATCTCTCTTATACTAAAGAGACTGAAAATGTCTTTTTCTTTTTCTTGCCTATTTTTTAAAATATAACTAAAGAGTGGTAGTATGATTTTTTTCATTATTCTTTCCAAGAGACTGCTAGATAGGATTCTACAATGGTTACTACTATTTAGTGCTTTAACTCCAGTTATTGTAAATCTAGCCACCAATCTCTCTGGATTACTCAGGACTAAATGATTTAGGACTGTTTCACTTCCCTTGGGCTATTTTAGCAAATAGCTAAAATAGTTGAGAAAATAGCTTAAGGGGTTGAAAAATGTCTTCTGAGAACTCTGTTATACTCTGACATTAAATCAGTTTGGATTTGAGTTACTGTCATCACTTATTTATAGATAATAGGTATTTCTAAAAACTGAACACACAAGATCCAGACCACCAATTTTAAACACCAAACACGGGAGTTGCAAAAAATTTTGAAAAATGTGGTTGAAGAAAGAAGCCCAGACAGATAGCCTAAATTAGGTTCCCCATAGCAATGTACATACAAAGTTTAAAGTGAATTGCAGGACCACTTTATCATAAGATGTGGGAAAACTGGCCAGTGTTCACAAAGAAAGGAATGTTTTAAATTTTTGTACTGTGCTGAAAATTCTTTTCCCCTGGGTTTGTAAAACATTAATTTGTATTTTTTTATTTTACCATTTTTTTTTTTTTTAGATTTTAAATCAACAAGTAAACTAGGACTAGCATTTGTTTTGCTAGCCCTAGCATTGCTCTGTACATAAGCTTCAAAATCTCCTTTCCTTTTTTTATTTATTTTATATTTTGCAATGTTTTTCTCAATATTTAATAGTTTGTGAATTTAATAGTCATGTGAGGCCCAAACAGGATGAAACTGAAGTGTTTCAGGAACAATTCAGAAAACTCGTGTGTTAGAGTCCTTGGATTTTAGATGTTTGATTCAAGGCTACACATAAGTACTTACATTCGTGTTGCTGAATTATAGACATTTAGCTGAACCCACTCACTGACATCATGCACTTTCTGTAGGCGACAGAAACAGATAGACATCCAGAGAGCATTTCAGATTCCACATTGTCACGGGTTGAAGCCTACCTGAAACACCAATCAAATAAGTGAGACCTTGTAGACATCTGCCTAGTTTGGATTCATTAGCTGATTCTGGTATGCATTGGAAAAACAAACCAAACACAAATACTTATTATGAGCTCAGATAACCTGTTAACTCTACTTGCTTGTGACATAATTGTGAAGGGAGAGCAGTGGGTAATAGGAACCTCAGTAGCACCTTCTAAGAGGCTTTTAGATATGGAGAAAATCAAATAAGTTGGCCTGGAGCGATGTGATCAATGACGTCAGCTGCATATAACCATGTAAGTTAGAAAAGCATTAAGTAGTGAAAATAATAGTGCCTGATCATGGGGAACATCCAATATGGGAATCCAATGTCCTGTAGATGTTTGAGCCCATGGTGGAACTTCCGCATGACCTGACTTGTTGAATAATAGCTAGGGAGTGTCCTCTCCCCTGAGTCCATGTTTATGCTCACAGCTGAACTAGAGGGGACGAGGCCTTGATGTGAGTGTGAAGGACATGAGTGTTGCAGAATAGCAGTCTTGAAACAGAAATTGCTATCTACCTTCTATACCCTTCTGACTCAATAAATTTTAGATATGCCATTGAGAGGTACAGGGTTTTCTTGTGGCCACCCTATGTTCCCCTGTGACATCTGATTCCACATGTGCACAGGTGGTTAGATGGATAGTCCTTACCCTTTCACAAATATTTCTGTATTTATTAATATCTTTTATGTAATTCCTAGAGTTCTAAACCTAGTGTGTTGGTTTCAGGTTGAAGTGGACACTGGAACAGTCAGAACTCCCCAAAATACCATAAATTCCAGGTCATGCAGTTGTCCAGGAAGGGTAATATTTTCTTTTCCTATGGAAGCTGGACCACTGAATTCCAGAAAAACTAGTCAGTGGATAAGGAGGCAAGAAAAAACTTGACTTTCACAGTGGATGTGACACAAAGTTAGGGGAGGCACTGTCCAATTTTGAGAGAGGAATTCCTATCCTTTCTTTGTGACTTGGTTGGTTCTTTAAAAAGTGTTTATAAATGTCCAGTATAAATTAGATGGATGCACTACACAGCATGAACAATGACTCATATCTTTCTTTTTCCAGCTAAAGTGTCTTTCTTAGAATTAGGATCCTTTATTTCCCTTCTTTTGGTACCCTGAGTGTATGTATATTTATTTTTAACTGAACTTTACCACAACTTCTGTGGCTAAAATGAAGAAATAGAAAAAAAGCAAAAGAATCTGATAGTTATAATGGAATCTAAAATGTAAAAACTCTTCTTTAGCATAGAACACGATTTTATACTGTTTCTTTTTTTTACTTTTTCTGTTTTTATGAAGTGACATTTTCTGTATCAGAAAGTATTGACACAGAAAAGCAGAGTGCTCAAACATGGACATTTAGAGTTGAGCATAAATGTTATGAAAAAACAGTTTTGTAATAGGTAATGCTAATTGAATCAATCTATAATGATTGGAGAAATAAACCAATTTCATGGAATCTTGTGATTGGTTGGCCAGCATCCTTCATCCTTTTTTTTTTTTTTTTTTGTCTGCTTTCTATCTAGATTATAGATTGAATTACTGTAATCTTAAATGCCTTTCAGTTAAATGTCCAGCTTTTTCCCATACACTCTATCTGAATCTCTTAATAGCCCATTTCCAGACTGCCCAGTTTCCATTGTTCTCCAGTTTATT
This sequence comes from Podiceps cristatus, assembly GCA_000699545.1. Taxonomy (NCBI): domain Eukaryota; kingdom Metazoa; phylum Chordata; class Aves; order Podicipediformes; family Podicipedidae; genus Podiceps; species Podiceps cristatus. The sequence goes on from KL270927.1 coordinate 13,682, forward strand.
AAGCAAACTTTTTTTCAGATTTCCTGGACAGGTCTTAGATTCATGATTTCTGGGTTTTCTGCTTCTTTGTTTAGGCCATTTCTTGGATAGGCAGTGTCATGGACTTCAGAAAAGGTTGTTTCAGACGTCTCAAAAGGTTGTTTCTGGAGTTGTCTGCCTCAGAATAATTCAACCATATAAATGAATGGGAATAAAAGGCATTCAAAGTGGATGTCCTTCTACGCTCAACAGTGCCAGATTAGTTACAATTTGTTTTCAAAAAAAATACTCTGATTTTCAATATTCCTTCCAATAATCAACATTCAGCATGGGTGTGCCTCAAGAAAGATTGTTTTCTCCCATTCAGCACTGCCCCCACACACACACACCTTCTTTCCTTTTCTCTTTTTGTCTCCCATTCCCCACTTTTATTATGTTACCATACCTGGCAGGACCAGAACAAAAATCCCAACTATCTCCAACCAGTTCTATTATTTCTTCATGTCCCTAGAGCTGGTTCTTGCATTTTTGAAAATTGGCATGTTCAAAGGGCTGTAATCACCTTATTACAGGAAAAGAATTTCTGCGGGTAGGCAATAACTATAATCTACTTCTAGTCATAGATATCTACTGCTCTTTACAGACATTTTATTCTTCTATGAAAGACACTAGAACTATGAGAATATGATTCAACAACAAAAGCTTGAGGGATAGTGGTAGCTTTAAAAGCATGACAAGAATTCTTTTCTTACCCTGATCATATCCTTAAACTTCAAAAGCTAATTACAGATTATTACAAAGTTATTGTGATTCTTTGTCTTTATCATCATCAACTCACCATTTCTCCCTACTGAATTTGGTGATCTCACTTATCAGTGTCTTGACAGACTTTCTGACTGTCTGACTGAATTCTACTTGAAGTGTACTGTTAATTATCTATATGGACATATAATTGTCTCTCTTGGTTACTAAGCATAGTTGTAAGTGTGCTGAGCTTGGCAGAACTCATAATTTAAAACTTTTCAGATGGAATTTACATTACGAACACAAATTCCTTGATATTTTATGATATATGCATAAGTTACATCGAGAGGAAGAAAGCTGTATGCAGAACTCTGATTAAAACATTTAAATCATTTTCTCTGCCTCTCCTAATAACTAGCTTTGCAATTTAGTGTCTGTCTTGGTTAAGTTCCCAGCAGGTTATTAACAATTAATTAGCAATACATCTCAAATGCTCTCTGTGCTAGTATACTAATTGCATGACACCAGAATGGAACTCCACTTGGTAAATAAAATGTAGCCATAAACATTGGTTTCAAATGAGACATATACACAGTTTATGTATATTTTTCATGTTATATTCCATCTTTACTCAGAGTTACAGCCAGGAGGCATAAAGACAATTCATGAGATTTGGGTGAAACTATTCAACTGTTACACAACGGAAAAAAAAAAAAAAAAAAAAAAAAAAAAAAAAAAAAAAAAAAAAAAGGAATAATTTTGCATATGTCATATTCCTTTCTTATCATTCCCCTCAAGGTTTTTCCTGCTTTCATTCTCACTGTGTATCAAGAATCTTGTTCTTTACATTAACAAGGAAACAAGGAAAAGTGACCTCCCAAGCAACTGCTGGATGATTAAAATAAAGAAACTAAATTGCTGATCCTGAGCAGGGTCAAAATGAAAAGACAGAAGAAGAAAAGCAATCCGTTTTTTTTTTTTTTTTTTCTCATATACAAAGTAAAAATACAAGTAAATGCTGTAAGTAAGTGTTCAACCATAAAAGTCACAATGAAACATCCCCCCAGAATAGCATTTGATTTGAGACACTATTGCAGGATGGCAATAGCACGGGAGAATAGACTTTTTTTTCCTGTGAGATTGACAATCATCACTGTTTCTTCTATATTTTCTAAATTGTATAAAACCACTTAATCTTGAACTAGACCAATTTATGTTTCTTTAGGAACAAGAATGGTAGAAACAGATGCAGTGTGCAGAATTAGAAATGTATAACTGATAATTAAATTAAAAGCTACATTCATTCAATTGCCTCAGGATTTATATGAAAGCTGATGAGTTTGTGTCTGTATCTAGCTGGTAAACTTAATCACTTGGGATAGAATATAGAGGGATCATAACAGAGTGGAAATAGGGAAGTATTACTCATGGATTAGAACTATTTCTGAGTTTGTTTTTGCTAATCTACAATGCAAACTACAGAATTTTGCAAAAAAATAAAAACAGTGCTACTTTTGTCAACCTTTAAATTAAGAAAACTTGGAATATTTTCTGATTAAAAAACAAACCATAGCAAACCAAAACAAAGCCAAACCTTTGTATAAGAAGTAAACAATTTATCTTTTTGAAGAAAGAATTATGTTCAACATGGAAATCATAAAATAAACCCTGGTTTGGCCTGAGAACAGAATACAAACTACAGGAAGATTCACTTTGGTACATTTTTAATGTCTGAAGTGACTTGAATTTCTGTGGTGTCTTAACGTTGGGTGGCTGCTACATGCCCACCAAGCTGATCTATGGCTCCACCTCCCAGCAAGACAGGGAAAGAAAATAAGATGAAGAGCTTGTGGGTTGAGATAAGGAGAGGGAGAACACTCAGCAATTATGATCATGGGCAAAACAGATTCAGTTTGGGGAAGAATAATTTAATTTATTGTCAAATAATAGCAGAGTAGGATAACAAGAAATAAAAAGAAACAAAAAAATCCCTTCCCTCCTCTCCCTCCTTCTTCCCAGACTTGACTTCACTCATGACTCTTCTACCTCCTCTCCCCAGGTGGCATGGGGTGATGAGGAATGGGAGGGGTGGAGGGGGGTGGAGGAAATCAGTTCATAGCGCTTCATATCTGCCACTCCTTCTTCCTCATGCTATTACCTTGTTCCTGGGTGGGTCTTTCCCATGGGCTACAGTTCTTCAAGAACTGCTCTAACATTAGTCTTTTCCATGGGGTACAGTTGTTCAGGAATAGAATTCTCCAGTGTGGATCCTCCATGGGATCACAAGTCCTGCCAGAAGACCAACTCTAGCGTGGGCTCCTTTGTCCATGGATCCACAGGTACTGCCAGTAGCCTGATCCAGCGTAGGGTCTCCATGAGGTCACAGCATCCTTGGGGCACATCCACCTGCTCTGACATGAGGTTCTCCACAGGCTTTAGGTGGATATCTGCTCCACTGTGGACCTCCATGGGCTGCAGGGGGACAGTCTTCCTCACCATGGTCTTCACCACAGGCTGCAGGGGAATCTTTGCTCCGGTGCCTGGAGCATCTTATCCCCCTCCATCTTCTCTCACTTTGGTGTCTGCATAGTTGTTTCTCTCACATTTTCTCATTCCTCTCTCACAGCTGCTACACAGCATTTTTTTTTACCCTTTTTTAAAAATGTTATGAGAAGCACCACCAGCAATAGGTCCAGAGATGGGTCCTTCTTAGAGAAAGCTGAAATTGCCTCTGTCTGACATGGAGGCAGTTCCTGATCTTTTCTCACATCAGCCATCCTGCAGCTGTCATGCCTTGCAACCTTGCCATATAAATCCCAAAACAATCTCACAAATTGTATTTAGACTAGCTTGTTTCGTGACATGTTCTGTAGTATAATGACAGTGACCCAGATAACATAACACCTTTACTTCCTTGCACCCCAGCTGATACTTATAAGCGGTCATGCCTATGACTTGTCAATGAGGTCCCTATTATAGCAAGCATAGTGCAACCCAGAGCAGCAGACTGTTTTTGCTCTTTAAAGCTACAAATAAGAAACAACTAAATGGGAACAATGAATTAAAAATATATAGTCATGGATAAAGGGAGAAAATGAAAAGAGAAGCAGATGCCACATGAAACAGCAGTGAAGGAACTGCACAAGTGGAGAAAGAAGGAGGTTGAACCAATTATCCAGCTAACCCATCAAAGAGGACCCCAGACTATAATTGACTTTCTGAATACCCCTGTCTTCCTCTGAACTTACGCTCAGCTACTGGAATTTCTGGCCTGCTCATTGGTTTTCTTACCAGGTTGGAGACAGAAAAGATGACATTTATGTGTGTAGAGAAAAGACAGGTGGGCATGTCCTATTCAGTATTTTCTATTGATATGTAAATTGAAGACAGTGATTGGACTTGGACTACATTCTAGTTGTTCTTATTGTGTTACTCTGTATGCTAGCTTTTTCAGCAGGTATTCTTCCTGACTGGATTCTTGTATTTGCATGTAAATAAATACAGAATAAAACTGTGCTTATTTCTATATTTTCTGAAGGTTTCCACTTCCCCATTAAAGGAATACAATTTTTAAGCATTCCAAGGTGTCCTGGTTTCAGCCAGGACGGAGCTAGTTTTGTTTTCAGCAGCTCCCGTGTTTTGGATTTAGTATGTGAAAAATGGTGATAGCACGCTGATGTTGTTCATTGCTGCTGAATGACCAAGGACATTTTGCAGTTTCCCAGGTTTTGCTGATGTGCAGGCGCAAAGTCTTGGGAGGGACGCAGACAGAATAGTTGATTTAAACGGGACAAAGAGAGTATTTCATACCATAGACATCAT
>KL270928.1:0-32586 GCA_000699545.1 Podiceps cristatus
CCCCCACGGTTTCAAAACCAGTTTTGTATGCCCTTAGACTCAGTAGTACTCAGTTCTCCAAATAGCCCCGTTTGTTCTACATGCACCTTGTGGGCCTCCCGAGTTTGTGCTTCTGGACGCTCCTGAGTAAGGTTGTAGCCATGGGAAGTGAACTTCCAGAACCCCAAATAAAGAAAACAATATTAAATGAGATGGCTGCTGATGTTATTTCTTCGCAACTTTAACTTGGTACCGTTTTCATGGCATTATCTCCTCAATCCTTCAAGTGATGGCAAAGAATTGAAACTACCAAGCAGCTGCATTTGTATGGGCTTTGTGGCCCAGTATTGCTTGGAAGTATGTAAAGTGGTGACGTATCTCCCTGCCTAAGGCTTTCTGTGCAGAGTATCAGGAATATCCTCACAGTTTGTGGGTCCTTTGCTGTTGGTGATAGCATTAGAGGCGCAGTCGCCCAGCATGCGGTTAGCAATGTCTGGACAGCGGAGGCTGAGATGGCCACCCTCGTCTGCCCTTAGCTGCCACTTGAGTTTATAGGAGTGAAAAGCAGAGCATAACAATTGTTTAATTTTTTTTTTCTTAATTTTGCAAAGGTTTCCTTTTATTAATAAGGATATGACTTTAACAACTGAAATAATTAATGAAGGTAGGACAGATCCTTTTCTTCAGTCTGTTGTTTGTCTTTTTTTTTTTTCTATGAACTGTTGCTGTGGATGTTGCCTGAGTTAATGTTATTTAAACTTAAATGTTTCATGAAGTTCATTCTTATGAACTGTGTGTACTCTCTTATAATATCCATGGTTTTAGCTTGTATTTTAGAAGAATGTTCAGCACATTTTTAATATTTGAAAAATAGGTTTTCTCTCAGTTTCTCCATTCTTCCTGTGCCCTATAACTGAGAATGCTTGGCTTGGGAAGTGTTTGAACTATATATAGAGATATCATTTTTATTTAGGTATGTGTTTTATGTTGCATATAGTATTTCAAAAAACCCTTTAATATCATTAATAGATCCATTCTCTTTAAATTTAACATACAAAATTTGAGTACAGATATTTAAGTGCATTATTTTAAGTGTATTATTAAATTACTTGAAACATAATGTATGCATGCTCATTTAAAGCCTTAAAATCTTCTCTAGTAACTCCCTCAGAGCAGATTGTGTGAGCAAGCACATTGCAGTTACATAATAGTTTTACTGGTAGAAGAAGACCTGAGTGGACTATCTTTCTATATTTTTTTTTTTTTTATTAACCTGCTTTGAGTTAATATAAATCTTATCTACATCCCATTGAAATTTGCAGAAGCTTTTCCAATGACTGTGATTTCCTGATGCTGAACCTTTCTTAGTTGCTTGATAGTTTTGTCAGAGGAAAGAAGCATCATCACATTTTGAGCTTACCTGTGGTTATCCACTGGAATTAAAACCTAGCAACATTCAACATACATGGTTTAAGGCATGTTTATTTGACTCATTGTTCAGTTTCATTAATGTCAGTAACAATATTTTAATTTTGAAACCTAAGGGTCCAACCTTAAGGGCTTCTCTCTCTTTTTTTCTTCTTTTTTTTCTTTTTTATTTTTTTCTTTTTTCTTTTTTTTCTTTTTTTCTTTTTTCTTTTTTTTTCTTTTTTTTTTTTTTTTCCCCAGAGAGAAGTTCTTCCTTTGCAGGGGCATTAAAGAAAGTATTCCATATATTTAGTACAAATATTTTTAGTCAAATGGATCAGCAGCTTACCAAATTTGCAGTTATTAGTTTAAAAAATATGTGGAAAGAATTAATGTCAGTACAAACTCAGGGTGGGTTCCAGAACATTGAGTGAAATACATTTTTCCCCTAGCTGATTTTATTGCAGTTTGTCCTATATTGTAGTTTCAAATTCTAGTTAGATAGACTGTTTAATCACTTAAGTCCATTTGCTATCAGAAGCTTTGATATATATCTCATTTATTGAGATATGTAGAAATTTATGGACTTATGAAAAGTTATGTAGAAATAAAGGCAATTAAGATTTCCTTTAATTACTGTATTTTTCTTCTGTTTGTTTTGTTTTGTTTTTCCCTAGGAGCTCCTTCTCCAGAAATCTGTTTTGTACAGAAATTTTATGATCACACGTATAGTCAGAAGGAGGAACAGGTAAGTCCAGTAGGTATAGAAATGATATCTCTTCTGCTACACATATCTAACTAATAATTATTAATAAACTCACTGGGCTTCCCATTCTTTATGTGCAAAAGAGCCTGGTAGCTTGCAGCTGAAATGAATTTTATGGCAAGATAGTTGTTACATGTGTGGCACATTCTCTTCAGGAAAGTGTCAAAGTGTCTTCCCTGGTGTTTTGTCAGGGTATAGCCTTTCAAATTTGACAAACAAGCTCATGACAAAGGTAAGTTGTGGAGCACAAACATTTTATTATGTTCCCTTCAAGAGCTGAAAGGTAACCATCTGGGTTAATTATGCCAGAATGCACCCTTGGTTACTTATTATGAGATCAGCTGTGATCCAATGATTGGACAATTTTTTCTTTAAAAAAGAAAGAGGTAATAATCTGAAATACAGAATAAAATATCTGCTTGCATGATGATGGGATAATTACTCTATGGATAACTCTGCGTTCCCTAATCCACTAATTAGCCCACCGTAAACTTTGGTTCAATCAAGCAATCAGCTTTCTACCTGCATATGACACATTCATGAAACAATTAGAAACAAACAGGTTTCTGCTCTTTAACTGCGGTTGTTTTAAAACGTGTTACACTATCTTCAGTGCTGTGGATTCACTGGTCCAAAGACCACTATCAATGTATCCTTACTCCAGTACAACAGGGTTTTCTGAAAGAGCTAAACTGCTTCCTAGATGACAAAAACTATGTTGAAAAAAGACACACTTTCTAATGAAGTTTTTACAGAGCATAATAGAATTGCAAATAAATTTGTCTCATAGTGTGGGAAACAGTGAACAAAATCAAAAAGTTGCTGTTACTTCAAAGGCTTTTCCTCATAAGTTTATTTTGTTGCTTGCTTGTCCCAGAGTTGTTGTGACTGAAGTCACTGACTGAACCACAGTTTTTAAGGACAGAGGGAATGGGGGAAGTGCCCATTTACTCTCTCCCTTTCTCCTTTGGGAACTGATCTGACTATCTGCTGCCTAACCTAAACCTTTGGCTTCATAGCTCTCACCAGAGTAGCCAGTCTGAAATCCCAGTAATGAATTCTACCAAGTCTAAGAACAAATTCCGTGTCCGCAAAAGGCAAAGTCAGAAAAGCAATTAAGGACAGAGGGAATGGGGCAAGTGCCCATTTACTCTCTCCCTTTCTCCTTTGGGAACTGATCTGACTATCTGCTGCCTAACCTAAACCTTTGGCTTCATAGCTCTCACCAGAGTAGCCAGTCTGAAATCCCAGTAATGAATTCTACCAAGTCTAAGAACAAATTCCGTGTCCGCAAAAGGCAAAGTCAGAAAAGCAAAGAGACCTAGTACTTTTCACCAAATAGTTTGGGTAACTCTCACTATTGTATTTTTTGTGAGACCTATATAGCATGGCACTGTCATCTTGGTTGTGCACAGCATGGGGACAGTATACAATTTAAATCTTTTACTAGATGCTGTAAGGAGCAGTACTGGCCTGTCATCCTTGATACCTGCATGTGTGGATTGCACCAGTGTGGCTCTTCAGACACTCAGAGCTAACGTGGAATGTGCTTACATAGAACCTTTCCTTCTGCTGTGTTCTCAGAAATGATCCTGAGTGAATACAGCATATTGATGCAATGTGATACGAGGGTCGTGCAGCCCAGAGTGGCTGTGATTTTTTTTTTCCAGGAAGTGTAACATCTGTTCCAGTTGTACCAAAGAGTCTTGGCTTTCTTTGTAGTTCAGGTGGGTTAAGGGAGGCTTGGATTATGCAGTCCTGTCTTTGATTCTACCATGTAAGAGATCGTAAGTCAGACTTTTCTTCCACCAGAGATGCAGTGGATACACAGATTTTGTAGGATTCAGGTTCTTTCCAACTGACAAGTCAAATTGTTTCCATTATCTATTAACAGTCTATTCTGTGGCTTGTTCAAAGTTTCTGCTTTCACTTTTTCCAGTCTTTTTTTTTCTTGCCCAGTTTGGCAAAGTACACCTAAAGTTATTAGGTGGCACGTACAGCTTTTAAGCAGTAGTCTTTTTTTGGAACACATCCAGAGTTCCCTTAGGTAGTATAAAAAAGTGCTCAAATGAAAAAAATCAGTTGAGTTTCACACGAATTTCCTTACCAAAAGTGAGAGAGCAGGACAAAAGGCTGTTCCCGGTACTTGCAGTCAGTGGCCGCAAATACTGTTTGTGTAACTTTATGATTTGAGAAGGCCTCTCAGCCAATCAGCAGTACACTGATTTTGCTTAGAACCTAATTTTTTAGCAGACAAAATAGCTCCTCCTTCTTCTGAGGTATAATGCTAGTTCACTGAGCTTTAAGTGTCTATCTGAGCAATGTTAGCCAGTCAAAGAGGTTTAGTAGTTCTGCTGTCCTCCTGACCTTGCTTGGTCTCTGGATAATGTTCTGTGTAAATACCCAGGCTGATTTGTACAAAGGGTGTATTTAGCAAAGTCAGTAACTTTCTGCCAACTATCCCATTGCCATAGTTTGGAACTATATCAGTCAATAATTGTTGCACAAGCTGTTCCTAAAGAATCTGTGCTGTTCCAGGGAGCCCTTTAGCAATCCTTCCTACTGGGCAATTTCCACCTGTTGCCCTTTGGGTCATTGCTAAAATGATTGTTCTTATTGTGTTGCTAATACCTTGTGCAAGTCAAATAAGCCATCACTTGGTGTCCACACCAAGATGTTGTTTCTTTCCCAGAGTTTTCCTAGAGCTGTGAATGTTCACCACTGTATGTCAATGATTTGTTTCAAATTGCCACCAGTACGCTGATCGTCCACAGTGAGCCCCAGTCTTCAGCTCACCTGGAAGAGAATCGTTCTGCAGTTCACTCCCCTATCTTAGTCATTCCTAGGTTGCCTTAGACTTTACATAAAGGCTCCTTTCCCCATACTAGAGGGCATCTCTCCCTTACAGTCAGAGCTAAAAAACCAGATCCTAGCTCCTTTAACTAAAGAGTTTGGATTGGGCTCCTGGTTTGACATGAGCTCTCTCCTTACTCACGTGCCCTTTCCTGTGTTTGCATGTGGCAGCCCTCCCACTTAGTGCTTGCTAATATGCAGGTCTTGTCAGCTAAGCTCCTTAATTCTGCCTTTTCTAGGAATATTGAGAATTATATACTAAACTCCACAGTCTCTGGAGCAGCCCAGTCTTATTTAATGAAAAAAAATTGGAATTATTACAAAAAAAAGATTAAAACTGGGAGTTTAATAAAAATACCTTGTGTTTTGGTCTCTTGATATGTAAAACTCCTGAAGTTTAAAGCAATCATATGTTACTGCGTTATGTACGTTTTCCTTCTGTGTGAGTGTTGTCATTCATAGTCTTGATTTATTTTTCAACATTTTTCTCAAATAGCACAAATGAAAGAAAAGGATTTAATGGGAATGTCTTTTGTATCTTCTAGTAATGTGAGTAAAGATCAGATCTAAAAATTCTGTTTCCCAACTCAATTACAGAAGAAAGAAGATAAACGTGTAATAAAGCGTGCAATCAAGAAAATAAATAATTAAATAGTTTGTTTACTAACTTGGTTTTTGGGTGTTTTGTTTTTTTTTTCATTCAGGTATCTCAAGAGGCATATGCATCGGACTGCTCTCAGTCTCTACTGCAGTGAGTATACTATATCACACAGGAATTCCAATCAGGCATACTGTAATTAAACAATTCATTATACCTCCATTTGTATGTTATTTTATTCTCAGTGTTCTATGGCGAAGCAGTTTTCTTGTTTGCTTAGTGAAGGATCTATATTTATGTCAGAGGTAATTCTGTGTCCCATATGGGCCAAACTGTACCTGTATATGTTTTTATTGATGATATTGCCTTTACTGGCATAAGGGCATAAGCAACAGGAATGACAGTAAACCACTCAAGGAAAACCATTAGACAAACAAAAATTTGTAATAAATAATGTTAGACTTTTTGTTCTTAGAAGCAATGGAAGGATTTCAGTAGAAGATGGATTTATAATAGAAATACAGAAAGAAGTAATAAAAAAATAGGAAGGGCCATCTTTTCACTTAGAAAATGAATGTACAAACATAGCTAGCTCTGCTTAGGAAGTCTAGAAGTCTTAGTTACTGCATGTCTTTGTAAAGAGAAGTATACCTCTAAAATAACCGCAGTTGTTTCCACAAATAATTGTATATACAAAACTGCATAAGTAAACTCAAAGTACTGTAGAAATTTTCTTAAGCTGAGCAGATTACATTTTTTTCTGAATAAAATTTTTTTATTGTATTATTTAATTCTAGGGGTTGGATAAAGTGTCCATCACTTACTGAAAATATTCCTAAACCTGTTTTATCACTAAATGCTGCAGTAGAGGGACAGCAAAGTAATTCTGTAGGTATGTTGGTTTTTGTACGAAACTGAGAGTTGCTCTTGCGGCAAAATCATTTGAGAAGCTTAAGATGAGTATCCATGTAGGTTTATTTAGAGTCCGACTGTATGTGGCCTTTACAATAGTTGTTTAGTTTTCATAGTTTTCTTGGACTACAAATTATGTTTTTCTAAGTATTCTGTTAGGATTGTTTAAAGAAATAACTGTTTTTTCCAAGCCAGTGATATATTTCCAGCTTAAAATTACTTAATTGTGGTGGAATTTTCTGACAAAAGTTACAGACCATGTGGTACTTTAAGTGCTGTATGGCTGTGTGAGGTAAGCATGAATGTAACGGTCATTGAAGATTCCTACATGCTTCTTACTAACGTATCTGATAATTGAAGGCATCTGTAAGAAAGGAGAAACAAAAATGCTACTGGTCATTCCCCAGATCTGTCTGTTGTCTGCTGCTACTTCAGTGGTACCTCCGTTCCTCTGTGCTCCCAGCAGTGCAGGACTGCCCCATCTGTTTTGCTGTCTCCCTGCTTGAGCTAGTTTTTGCTAACCCAATAGAAAACCATTCACTTTATTTTTGATTAGGAAATTCCCAGGGAGTCACATGAATGTCACCACATGTTGATGGGAGCAGGGGGTTTGGGACCAGCCCTTTTCAGGGGCAGTTAATTACTGGATTGTTTTAGCTGTCTTGTCTAACTGTGTTGTAATTACAGAGGGCAGGGGATAGGTCTCATCCTGTGGAATAGGTGGCAGTTCCATCTTCTGATTGTCTTTGGAAACACAGGCCTCTAAACCACAGTGAAGAAAAGGGACAAAATAGCCCTGAAATATAATTTGTTGACTAACAGAGCCTACTAGAAACTTCATTGTCTGTTCCACTTAGGGAACATGACTATAGTAATTTCTAAGGTTTGAAACTCCAGCCTTAACTAGGAAGAGAGGCTGTTTTGTTTAGGATGATGAGAATATTCAGAAATGGAAAGTACAACTGAAATACTTTTTTTGCTCTCCTAAATTTAGGTATCAAGTTGAATGGATTAGAGAAAGAGTCAGAAGAAAAGGTTAGTGTATTTTTACAACTGAATGTATATAAAGTGTCACTCAATTTAATTAGTGTTAGAGAATATTTCACTGACAAATATCTGCTTGTTTTTAAACAAAAAACAGGCACAGAGCTGTTGAAACTGACACTGAGTGCATTAGGTGAAAACAAGAGCTAACTTTTTTCTGCTTTTTGGGTAGGAGCTGCAGTTACTAAGCTTGTAGGGCACAAGGGTAGAAGCATAGTAATAACAGTGAAGTAGGAAAGGCATCACCATGCCTTTTTGAAAAATATACAACTGTCAATATACAACTGTAATACCAAGTTTATTAAATGAACCTTTCTCAGTGTAGAGAATTACTTCAATAGGACAAGATCAAAATGCTTTGAAACAAAGATTACTTGTGATTAATACCTCCTGGAGAAATAGGCAGATTGAGTGCATTGAGAATATCTCCAGAGAAGATATTTTGGGAGCCTGGAGTAAGAAGATTGGGATTAATCACTACAGTGAATTACACCTTTTGCATATTGGGTGATGCTGGCACTGGCAAGATCAGAGTGCTGCAAGAAGACCTCTTGTGAGAGGAACCAATGGTCATCACAGGCATTTGTGTACTGATTTGAAGAAAAGACAGGACAGACACCTTGACAACCAGCAGTGAGTCACTGGCCATGTTAGTTTTGTGTATCTATTCCTGAAAATTCAAGAGAAATTCATTAAGTAACAAAATCTCTGCACAGAAGTCCTGACACCATAAAATCAGCCTTGCTGGATTTTCTTGATGTTGTAGAAATACCAGCTCTGATTTCTGTTGTGGTTAGTCTGTTAATAGTGGGCCAATTACTGTTCAACATCTTCATTAATGGCCTGGAAAATATAGCAGAATGCACCTTCAGCCAGTTTTGGGATGGTACTGGGAGGAGTGACTGATGCACTAGATAGTTGTGTTGCCATTCAGAGGGACCTGGACAGATGGGAAAACTGAACAGAGAGGAATCTCATGAAGTTCAACAAGAGGAAATGGAAAGTCCTACATCTGAGAAGGAATAACCTCAGGCTCCAGTACATGGTAGGGTCCAACTAGCTGGAAAGTAGCTCTGCAGAGAAGGACCTGGGGATCCTGGTGGACGATAAGTTGCCATGAGCCAGTGATACAAGCTTGTGGCAAAGGCGGCAAACAGTGTCCTGGGCTGCATTAGGAAGAGTGTTGCCAGAAAGTCAAGGGATGTGATCCTCTACTCAGAACTGGTAAGGCTGCCTCTAGAATACTGTGCCCAGTTCTGGGTCCTCAGTACAAGAAAGATATGGACACACTGGAGCGAGTCTAGTACAGGTCCACAAAGATTATTAAAGAACTGGTGTATCTGGTTCTGTAAGGCCTTTGACATGGTCCCCCACAACAGCCTTCTCTCTGAATTGGAGAGGTATGCTTTTGATGGATGGACTCTTTGGTGGATAAGGAATTGGCTGGATGGTCACATCCAAGAGGGCAGTGGCCAATGGCTTAACATCCAGATGCAGATCAGTGACAAATGGTGTCCCTTAGGGGTCCGTACTGGGACCAGTACTCTTTAACATCTGCACCAGTGACACAGACAGTGACACTGAGCACACCCTCAGCACGTTTGCAGACACCACCAAGCTGAGTGGTGCGGTGGACATGCCTGAGGGATGGGTTGCCAGCCAGAGGGGCCAGGACAAGCTCAAGCGGTGGGCCTGGGTGAACCTCATGAGGTTCAACAAGGCCAGGTGTAAGGTCCTGCACCTTTGCTGAGACAACCCCTGATACCAATACAGGCTGGGGGATGAAGGGATGGAGAGCTGCCCTGCTGAGAAGGATTTGGGGCTACTGGTGGGGGAAAAACGACATGAGCTGGCAATGTGCGTTGGCAGCCCAGAAGGCCAACCGTCTCCTGGGCTGCATCCCCAGCAGCGAGGGCAGCAGGTCGAGGGAGGGGATTCTGCCCCTCCGCTCCGCTCTGGTGAGACCCCCCTGCAGTGCTGCCTCCTGCTCTGGGGCCTCAGCACGGGAGAGATGAGCTACTGGAGCGGGGCCAGAGGAAGCCGCAAAGATGATCAGGGGGCTGGAGCCCCTCTGCTGTGAGGGCAGGCTGAGAGACTTGGGGTTGTTCAGCCTGGAGAAGTGGAGGAAACCTCTCCAGGGAGACCTGATTGCAGCCTTTTGGTACTTAAAGGGGGCTTATAATAAAGAGGGCCTGCTGTGATTGGTCAAGGGATAATGGTTCTAAACTAAAAGAGTGGAGATTCAGACTAGATGTAAGAAAGAAATTTCTTAACAATAAGTGTGGTAAAACACCGGAACAAATTTGCCCAGAGAGGTGGTAGATGCCCCATCCCTGGAAACATTCAGGTTCAGGCTGGACTGGGCTCTGAGGAACCTGATCTAATTGAAGATTTCCCTGCATATTGCAGGGGGGTTGGACCAGCTGACCTTTAAAGGTCTGATCCAACACAAATTACTCTATAATTTTAAGATCTTTTATATGTGGATGGGCTGAGACAGCTAGAACTGTTCAACCTGGAGAAGAGAATGCTCAAGGGGATCTTAGCAATGTGAATGAACACCTGATAGGAATGAAGGAAGATGAGGGAGTCAGACTTCTTGGTGGTGCCCACTGATAAGACAAGAGGCAATGAACACAAATTAGAAAGAAACCTCATCTGAACACAAAAACTCACTTCTAACTGTGAGAGTGGTCAGACACTGGAACAGGTTGCCCAGAGAACTTGTGCATTCTCCATCCATGGAAATACTCAGAACCTGACTGGACATGGTCCTGGGCAAGCTACTGCAGCTGACGCTGCTTGAGTAACAAGGTTGGACTAGAGGGTCTCAAGAGGTCCCTTCCAACCTTCTGTTCTGTGATTCTCTGTGTATCCCTCATGTCCCGGTATATTGCAGTAATCTTCAGCTCAGTAGTCTCACAAAAACTGGTAATGTTGATCCTTCTGAAGTCTTAAGTCTTTTATAGTAATTCTCTTACGTGTATGTATGGAAAGGGTGAACTTCCCTGCTGTTGTTTGACTCGGAGCTAACAGATACAAAAGTCCACTTAACATTTCCTCTCCACTCTTATTATTTGTGCTTCAGTATTAGTCAGTCAAGTTTTATCTCTTAACATTTGCAAGCCACAGTCTGTGATACCAAATAGCCACCAGTTTCTCCATAACTTTTTAATTGTTCTCAAACACATGGAAAAAAATCTTTGCATGTCGAGATTCACCAAGGTGATGTGCATGCACTGCCATCTTCTGGAACTGACAGGCCAGATTTAAGATAGATCATGTAGTGTAGGGAGCAGTAGACATCTAAGGCTTGGCTAAGCCTGGCTTACTCGTTGGCCTTCGGTGCAGTGTTTATTAAGACACTGGTTTTATATCCATGCTAAAGTAAGTTGGGGTTTTTTTCAGATGAGACCTCTGCTTGACTTTCCTGTCCACGTACTTTCTCTGGCGTGAGGTTCTGAGTCAGCTTAGGCTGGAGCTGACTGAGGCCATGCTCAGCTGTTACCCAGTGTGTGCTTACTGGGTAAAATGGGGAGAGGAGATTCTGGACTGATGCTGGAAGGTCAGCAGGATTTGTGCCTGGATTAAGGAGCACCTTGATTTGGATTTGTACTGGGAGTAATTGAGACGTGAGGATAGTGGATTTAAATCAAGGCTTTCAAAGTAGTGTGCTCAGCAGAAGAGATTCACAGATGCCATGAGATGATTGCCATTCAAACCCTAAAAAGAATTAACAGCCTTATGCCAAAGAGATACCTTTTTCTCTTTGGCATTCTTACATAGGAACCCCTTTATTTATTGATTTTTTTAAATGAGTTGCTTGAAGTATAGCTCTACTGGTGGAGGATGGACTTGAACCTGCATTTACCACGATGTTGATACTTTGCTTCTGAGCTACTGACTGAGGTGGAATCCTGCTCCTCCTTTGAGTGAAACCTACATGTATTTAGACCACATTTACCAGTCTGGGGTCCACAGGAGAGGTAATTCAATGTTTTTGTTCACTTCCCAGCTGGCTCAGCCTTGCTCCTTCAGCAGCTCCTCTGTTCCTATTCAACAGACAGTTGAAGGTACAGGGACCTTGGGCATTGGGGCTTTATGTGTCTTTATAGATAACTGGCAGCTGAGGATGGGTTTTAGGGAGGAGAAGTGTTGACTTTGACTATGTTCTGCAGATTTTTATTATTTGTAGAGCAAGTCTCACGGGATTTTGCAAATAGAATGAGTGCTAAAGAAATTTTGGCACCTTTAGTTGGATGGGGGGTTTGTAAACAGCAGTCACATTTAAGTATTGGATTTCAGTTGGCATTTGTGTTTTTAGGATCTTTCAAAATTAGTCATTTATGCCTGCCTGATCCTTCTCCATTAATATAAATGTAAGTTTCACCTGCCCCTCAACAAATGCAGGAGACTTGTAACATACATACACACTGTTTATACCACAGTTCAAGTACAGAGAGTTACACCAGTGTGTTTTTTCCCCAGTTGTTTAAAATCTGCACAAATTAGAGAAGTGGTCTAGACAGAAACTGTAATTCAATGCAGCAAAGAAAGAAGTAGTCAGTACTTGAAAAGGAACAGTTAGCTGCATGGGTACAAGATATGAGACAGCAGACTGATGAATAATTTTTCAACAGAGAATAAGGGATTTATAATGGCTTACAACCTGAACATGAGTCAATGCTGTCAGATTTCTGCCCTTTCTGGTTTACTGTGTGTGAGCTTTATGAAAAATTATGTTACTAGTGGTTAAAGGATTCTTGCACTTCCCAGTATTACCACTTGCTGGCAGCAAGAGTCTAAAGATGTATTGAAAGAGATTTTCTTAAGATCGAGTATTACTAAGCAACAGCACTATTATATATGTATTTAATATAGAAAAAATATGGGTTACGTTTGTTGAGGCATCTGATTTTCTCCTGCAGAAGCATTTGAAACAGAGAGAGGAAAGAAAAAATGAAAAAGCTATTAATTGGTGTAAAAATGAGTGCATCTGTTGAAAGCAGCTCAAAGTGATTAGAAAAACAGTAGCAGTATTACTTTTCCAAGAACAGTTATGCTTCTGTGGTGAAGCTTGTGAGGCAGAAATGCTCCATACCTGTGTGGGATCCACATAAACACATGATCAAAACTCATATATTGTGTTTACTAACTACATTTTCTATATTATTGTGAATATGTTCACTTTTATGATTTCTGGATGACAGAAATTTTTAATGCCTTTCTTTTAAAGCCCTTTAACGCTCTCAGGTCATTGACAGTGGTATACTATCCATGACTTTATAACAGATTTGATCCCTCTCACTCTGGATTTTCACTGCTAGGGAAGTCAACAGCTGAAGTGGTCTGCTTTTGAAACTGAGACTACAGTTTAACCCTTGTTAAGAAATTTGAGTTCTTAGGGAAAGCTTTGAGTGTTGTAGTTTAGGCAGAAATTGCAAAGAAAATGTATGTATATGTATGGATGGCTTCTAAAGTGAATGTCATTTACGTGCTTTTTAGAAAGAGTTGTTCCATTCCCTTTTGTAAACAATTTTTGTTTTTTAATGTTTAGATTTCACAGAAATTAAGTAATAAAGATCTTTCTCCAGAAATAAGCCTCTGTCTAGATGCTGTACTGGAGGATATAATAACGGTTCCAAAGGATCAGACACCACAAGATGCTTTAGAAGATTGCCAGAGAACCTGCATGACTATTACTGACACAAATAACAGAGTAAAAGAACATTCCCGTGATAACTATACAGATCTTTCACTGACATCCCCAGGGAAGATTTTCACGGAAGCATTCACTGAACAGAGTATAGAGACTGAATTTCAAATCAGTGATTTGCTGAGATCCCTCAGTGATTCTGAGAGTCTTAAAATGATAAACCCATTGCCTGACAAGTTAGAGTGTCAGCGTCATCCCTTCTCCATTGATCCATCAGCAGGTGAGAGCAGTGATGCCCTGCCAGTACGGCTTGTGACAGCTCTGAATGCCTTGTCAGGGTCTCTAGTACAACCTGTCACTCCTGTGGTGCCAAACGAGAGATGCCTTAACACCGAGGGAGAGCAGTTAAATTCAGAAACCAGTATTTCCCAGTTAGATGATGACTGTACACAAATAACAAACATGATTGTGCCTCAACTTGCTACAATTCAAGGGGAAGGAATAAAAGCCTTAACAGGATCTAACTTGCAGAGGACAACAAATGAGCAAGTATGTACACAGTTTAATTAATATTTGAAAATTTATGTTAATCATAAAATATTTTGTAGAATAGCCAAATTACTTTGAGATGTGAAACTTGGTAAAGAATAAATTGACATCGCTAGTTTACATGTTTCATACATTTCAGTTGTTTCTGTTTTAAAAGTCCAGTAGTGGTATTCTCTTTTGGTGTATGCATGTTATGAAAATGGCTGAGCTTGCTGGGATGGGAGATCCTAGTAAAGTTAATTCAGTGACTGATGTGGAAATCTAGAACCGGCATGGGAGTTTCAAAAACTCCCAGTCCCCCTATACATCATCTATGTCTCATGTTCTCTCCAAGGAAAGTTCCAAAATACTCTTCGGTTCCTTACAGCATATACCAGCCAAATTAGACTCTAGCTTCCTACCCTATCCAGTTCCGGTTTTTCTCCAGACTATAGCATGCTGTTTTCTGCTGCCATCTTTATCACTGTTTTAACATACAAATGCTTCACAAGTATTACAAAAGAAATTATAGCTATGTCTTTCCTGTAGACTAGAAAGATTACTTATGGGGTTTCTTACATGTATATTTAGAAGTGCATTTATTTTGTTTAGTTCTGCCTATGTGAGACTTATTAAAAAAAATGAGGCATGGTTTTATGTTCATGTCCTCCCTTGAAGAAGCCAGTATATATGGATACAACACGTGATCCTTCTTTCTGTGTTCTTCTCTTACCCTGGTCTGTTTTCTCTACCATGTTATGTCCTGGGCTGTAAAGGTGATCTGAAGTAGGCCATTTGGATTCAACGACATGAATGCAAATATCTGGAGAGGAACACAAAGGAAAGGCAATGCTACAATCCCTTTCTGTTTAGGTTATAATGAGGGAAAGAAATGTTCATGCTATAGAGTGTAGTAGACATCCCTTGTAAACCTGGAATCAGATTCTGTGCTCTGTGTTGTCTTTGAATAATCTGGAGCTGCAGATCAATGATCAGCCATATATAACTAGCTATTTAAGGTGGTTTTACAGCACTTTGTTTCCCCACAATGGCATAAAGCATCCAGAGACTATGAGTTAATTCCAGCTTTTGCTGGTAATATTAACTGAATATAACAGTACGTAATAAAATGTGCTACTAAGGTAGCTCATTTCAAGGTGCTGAAAGGTTTCTAGGCTAATTGTCTCAGAGCCGTAGCAACTTACAAAGCTCTTTCAGTGAATTGTGGATTTCTGAAATTTGTAGCACTGCTGTGTGAAGCTTAACGTATAGATTTACTCAATATTGCAGTTGAGATTGTGAAGCAGGGTCCTGTGGGAATGGGGATCTATAACCTCTTGCCAATTAATAATTGATTTTAGCTTTTTTTGTGCCTCCATCTGCTGTCCTTGGAGGCAGAAAGTAGAGAGGCAATTTAATGGGGAAAAAATGCCAGATAAGTTAGTAATTGTTGCGTTCACTTTGGTCTTCTCTAATCCTTGTTTCTTCAGAGTATCCTTGTTGTAGTGAAACAAGTACCCAAAATAGGAGAGCCTGTACTGTGCTGTAGATGCATTCAGGATGCTGGATAGCCCATTTATTTTAACATATGGTCCCTTATAAAGCAAGTGGCTTTTCTTTTCTCTCTGAAATGTTTTCTTCTTCTTCTCTGACCCTCCTCCTGTAGCAGCTGTAATTCCATGGAAGTACTGCATTGATAGTTTTGTTAACCAAAATATTTAGTTTTCCCCAACTGCTGTGTTAACATGCATCATCTCTTGACCTGGAGGGACCACTTCTAGGAATGCAGTTAACCTCTTCAGTAGCCTGTGGATATGTCCATTAAAAAAAAATTGCTGGATATGTCAATTAAAAAAAAAATTAATCAGCAAATCCTCCATTTCCATCTGTGTCCCAAGAAAGGACTAACAAGTTCTCCATGTCACTGTGAAAGAATTTGTATGCATGCGTGCTGAGGGTGTGTCCTAAGAGCTTTCAGCATACCCAAGAATGCAATAAGCTAATGAGTACCCCGGTTTCAGCAACTTGAGTGATACTCAGCTGCACGTCATGCTCACTTGACTAGAACAATGAATAAACTCGGGTAACTCAAAATAACTGCCATGTGATGACATGTCTTTAGGGTGGGATTTCACTCCCTTACTGTTAGAAATAAGCCTCTGGTATACACCAATCATTTAGCTTCCCTTTTGCACAATTTAGGACAAGGTGAATCACCATCATCTCTGATAGTAGCTCTTCCGCTTCACCAGTGGTGAAGGTAATGAGGATGCCTAGTGTCACCTAGGTGTCTGGCTTTAGAAGGCTGAAGGTAAGTGAAGTGAATCTTATCTGTGGCAGCTGTAGCTCAGGGATGGTATGTCTTTAGAAATAACTTCTAGCTGGGAGTTACTGAACCTCGGGTGAATCATGGTTCTTGATTTTGTGCGTGTTTCTAGGCTTGTGCAAGAGTGAGATAAGATGGGCTGGCTTAAGACATCTTAAATGTCACACTCATGTCCATAGGAAACAAATGAATCTGTTAAGTCATTTCATACACCCAACCAAACAACTTCCAGATAGTAACAATTTTTGTTTGCTGTCAGCCAGCCTAGATTTATTATTTAAGTTGTGGTTCTGAGTATCCTAACTCCCTTGGCTAATTCTGCCAGGGGCACATGGCATGGCATACTACTGTAGGAGTACCTGTTCTACGGCAGCCTCTGTCTCTAATACCTGTAGAATTCCAGTTTTTCACTTAAGCAACCCCTGCATTGTCTGTGAGCACACATATCATTTATAAGATATATTATTATTTTATATATTCGTTTATATTCTTGGAGCAGTTATATTTACAGCACTTGTTTTAACTGCGTGCTTACCAGTTGCTTGTAATACTTCTTTTTTTGTCACAGCCTGTGGATGATCAGCAGAGACAGAAAGAAGTGGATTCAGGTTACTGGTGTGCCACCTCTAGTGAAAAGCAAACTGAGGAAGGAAGTTCGCATCCAGTGGAGGCTGCAGCATGTGCAGAAACAGCGCAAACAACGTCAAGTAGAGCAATGCAGTTAAGAGAAACCTCCTCAAGAAAGTGCAAAGATCATGTTTCCAGTCATTGCCAGATACTAGAAGACACTCAGCAGAGGATGTCTCGGAGTGGCAGTACAACAACAAACAGAGCTAAGGATGTTGAGTATGCAAAATCATGCATAATATTCTTAAATTCTGTTTTTTAAATTAATGTAACAAATACAATGCATACAGAGTACTCATTCCTCAAGTGAATGACTTTTAATGATCAAAAGCTATAGGTTGTACCTTTTATTTAAAGATTTGGAAGTTAGTTTATCTCCTGATTTACTCTTTTTCAGTACTACCTAAGTTAGCCTATGTACTTGTATGGTATTACAGACTTCTGTTTAAAATCAAATATATTCACATTTTTAGCTCTATGATAAGCCTTGATTTATATGGAGAAGAGAGTATTTTTGTTGATTGTAAACAAATCTCTTGTCAGTAAAATTCAGAAATGTACTTCTAAAGAAAAGCAGGATCTAGAAACCAACATATGCCAAGAAATAACTCTGAATGAGGATAGAAAAGCTGAGCAGAGAAGAAGGAGCAAGAGAATTGAAAACAAACTGTGTAAGATATTCTCTGATGTTTGTCATACATTTTTTTTTATTTGAACAACTATACCAATTCAAATATAATTCATAACCTTTTCAATATATTGTGGCATAGATTTCTTTTTAAAAGATGGTATAAACATTCATTTTAATAATTAAAATTATTGATAATTTCTGTCAGCTGTTTAAACCTACATATTAGCAACCTAACAGTTGACTTATTTGCATAAACTCATTAAGAATTATGAAGGTTTTTTCAGGATGCAATTTTTGTCACAGTGTTATATGTGAAAAATTATGATGTATTCTGAAAAGCAGAAGAAAAATGTTTTCATGCAGAGTGAAAATGTACATCCTGATATCCATCTATAAATCCTTCTATAATCTAGTATTCTTTGTGCTGCATCATTCTGAGGGCAGTGCCATCCCCAAGAATTGACCTATACAAACCAAATTATTCTATTTTGAATGCCTGCTGTTGTTATCCTGTCTCTTTTAAATATAGGATTATAAGGCCTTTACTGCCACAGCCATGGAGCACTCTTTGAGGTATTTTTCCTTGCAGTGTGCTTTGTCTGACAAAGATTGCTATTTTTCATCCTTTGAAGATGCATGCAGAGAAATCCTTTGCCTTGCAGAGGAAGTGTGTAGGAGAATACCAAATTTCCTTGCGTCAGGCCTTACTCCATCACCTTTAAGATTAGCATCTTAAAAGTTCCTGTTTGTGTGGTGGTTTTGTTTTGGTTTGTTTTAAGCCCACTCAGTCTGGGTTTATCTGTGCACCTACAATCATTTAAACAGCTTACAAAGTTTGGAAATATTTGAACTGCAACAGCTACATTATAGATCTTACAAAATGTGAATAATTCTACCTCCAATTAACAACCCTTCTCTTTTTGGGGTTTTAATTATTCCAAGTGGAAGCACTGTTTTTATGAGAGTTAAAGTATGACTAACAGCTCATCTATTTCAAATTGACTTACTAGTTTCCACTCAAAAAACATGCTGTTGTTTTTTTAGCATTGATTTCTGCAGAAAGAGTTGCACTGCCTGTAGACATAGCATTGTGTTAATCCAATCTAGCAAGTTTATCTCCCTTTTTGCATCAAGAGTCTGTGAGTCATCTTAGTTTGGTAATTCACTGTGAAAACGGCCCCACACAAAGTTTCACTTTCTATCAGCAAGCATCACTTATTTTGCACAAGGTCAGACGTAAGGAAGGCGGTAGGGAAGGCAAGGTAGAAGTGACAGGAAGTAAGTCCTCTTGAAGTAACAAGTTAAATTAGGTTAAGTGTAACATAAAACTGCGCCTTGTTCTGTGTCTGCCTATGCAGTTTAATCATTATACCAGTTTTGACTAGGGACTATGGTATCTTAAATGATTAAGGTCTTGCAAGGCTGAACAGGTAGAGGAGAGGGACTGTCCATGTGCTCAGTTCAGGGATGGTCCTGGGTAAACCCTTATCTATTAGATTCTAAAAATCTGCACAGAGTCAAGAACTTAAGAAGGTTGGGAATTAGTTGGAGCTCACAGTATATCACCATGCACAAAACAGCAGAGACATCAGGCTTTGTGAGTTACAGCTCTAGGAGAGCTGTGTGTTCTAAGGTCATATTTAAAATGTCTGTTCCTGACACCCAGGTGGAGCTTTAGGGCCAGTGAGCCACATCTGCTACAGCTTATGGAGAAGGAGCAGTGTATATAGCCTGCTGTCCCTGCAAACCCACGGTTTTCCATCAGTTAATGGCCTAGGCCATGCATTGTGCATTCTTGCAGGCAATCCTCCTGTCCTTTCCTTTCTCCCTGCTTTCTTCCCTCCTGTTTTTCAGAAGAGGCAGTAGCCAGGATACTCTTCTCCACAGTGTGAAGGGATGCTGGGATGGCACTGCTGTTGAAGTACAGAATAGCTCAACTGGAAATAATTTCACCCAAGCTGAAAACTGTAATGAGTG
The DNA here is from genome assembly GCA_000699545.1 of Podiceps cristatus. NCBI lineage: Eukaryota > Metazoa > Chordata > Aves > Podicipediformes > Podicipedidae > Podiceps > Podiceps cristatus. The sequence goes on from KL270928.1 coordinate 19,305, forward strand.
CATAAGGGGAGATAGCATTTGCTTTGTAAAATAATAAAGTAAAATTTAAAAATTGTATCTTTTTATTTTTTTACATTTAGGGCTCATATTCCCAAGCAACTGTTCACCTTTCAATCATTGCAGAAATGGCTGAGCTAGTTGTGAATTAATGGGGAAAAGTAATCTGAGGGACCTAATCTCAATCACTGTCCTATGAAGCAGAGGTTTTGAAACATAAATGAGTACAAAAGAACTGCTGATAAATTTGACTTTGAGCAAAGAGAAATTATTGAATTACTGACTAGTTATTGAACTGCACGTCTGGTAATGAATTGTAACATAGAATGGCAGTTTTATCACCCAGTGGGAAACAATGCACTTTCCAAAAATGTCATTAAAAAGGAAAAAGTCTAAACACAGTTTTAGGAAGTCATATTCCTGTGTGTTGAATTTCAGTTGGAGTTTTGTTATGGAATTCATTATGGCATCTTTTATTGAATGGCATAATTATTTAATTGGTAATATGTTTTTTGAGATACTAATTTCTACTAGGTTGAACTAACATTTTTTCTCCGGAAAGCTTACTTACTAACTGTAGTGCAAAGTGAAGCCAAAGTAAGAGATGAAAGGTATTTTTCTGTTCAACAGATCTTTTACATTGTTTTTCAGGGCAAGAAGCCTTTGGTAGGAATTCTGTAAATCCTGTTCACCCCATTTCATTTTCAACAATCAATAGGAGGAATATTTATGGTGAGACTTTACTGCATAAAGCTGTTGCTCATCAAGATATAGGCCTTGTGCGTAACATAATAAAAGCTGGTGGAAATGTAAATGTTCAGGATTATGCTGGTAAGTTGCAATTATATTAAAACACTATTTTCAAAACAAGTATCTACCAATAACTAATAAGAGTGCATATTATGAGTTTGTGCAGTGGACAAGACTGCAGGTTTGTGACTACTGAGTAGATTATTAAATTTTTATTGATCTGACTTGGTAACGGTTCATGAGAAAATATAGAGACCTATGTATAAAAGTATATTAATAAAGAAAAAATTTGCAGAAAAAGTAAGCACTTAAAAAATTAAAAAGTGATGTAATTAAGTTTACTTAGCCTTAATTCAACAATCATGTGTATGCTTACCACAACACAGTCCCTTAAATAATCAACATAATGTTTTTTAAAGATTTTTTTTTTTTTTGGTCCATTTTAGTGGCTAACTTGAGACGCCAAGATACAGATTTTTCCAGTTTAATTTCTTAGGGACTCTGATTTTGGCCTTTGCATCTTGAAGTTGTAACTTCATAATTTAGCACTGTTTTGGTTTTGTAAAGTCATGATTACTCGGTACTTTGCATTTTTACTTCATTTTGGGCACCAAAAAAAAAAAAAAAGAGACAAAGAGTGGCTAACTGTGAACATTTTGATTGGAGCAATTCACCTTACCCAGTTTCACATGTGATAGTCTGTCAAAAACATTGCCACGCCCTAAAGTATCAATTGATTCTTTCACATGTAAGACTGTTGTTCCTTATTTTGCAGTTCCCTGTCTCATCCATGAGGCTCTGATAAACTTCTTTAACAAAAGAGCAAATGGTTTCACAGACAGCCATCTTATTTGGTAGAAAACTTTGATTCATTCTTAGAGTGTTTCCATCCTGTGCAGGGGCTAGGATTTCACAACTGTTCTTTGGGAACAAAAAAAAAAAAATGCATTCTGCAGTTAAAGGCTATTGCATAATGCAAGCATGTAACAGACCAAAATTAAGGTAGAAATTCTCCGTCTTCTGGAATATATTGAGAGAGAGATTGGGTCAGCAGCAAATTTCGGACTTTTACATTGTAGGACTCTAGTATTCGAGCTAACAAAGTGACTCATAAGGTGTGTTAACTTGTGCTAGAGGTAGATGAGAAAATCCTTTGCTGGTGGGTTTCAAAGCCACCTGCTGACAACAGAGAAATGATAGTGTGGGTTCAGCTGCAACCTCTGTGGGCAAGCGTACTAAAGTTTGCAGGTTTTGCCAGGCCACTGTTTCTTCATCCCCGAGACTCTGGCTGCTATTTTTTAGTGTGATAGGAGCATAACTGCACAAAATGTGTTTTAGTTGAACTCCTTGAAGAGATGAGAGGCTGACCTAGCCCTACTTCTTTCTTTTTAGTGAGGGAGATGTAATCAGAAAGAAGTACAGTTGCCAGGCCTGTGCCATTTTGAAATGCACTTTCATGTCACTCTCTTTGGGAATGATTGTTCTGATGGTTATAAAAGTGCCTCTGTGCCTTTTCTCTTCCTTTAAACCCCTCCACCAGTGACATCTTAGCCTAGTATTTTTACTTCTTCCTATGCTTCAGTACTCTGCTGCAGTACCTTACTGAGTTCTTGGGTTCTTTCGTTTTGTTTTGTTTTTTCCTCCTTTTTATTTCCTGGACATGAGCATGTAGGATGCAGACAGCACGGGAGAGATAACTGTCTGTGCTCTCAGTTTGAGTCTTGATTCATGGTGCCTTGAGGAAGATGAAAAACAGTTGCAGTGAAACTTCTGTTTCTCCTTGATCTGGAGCATACACAGTGTCCTTGGAGAATCATGTTGCTGAACTCTAATGGTTATCAGTTGAACATGTTGTAGGTTCAATTTTTCAGGGCCTTATTAGTATATCAGATAGAGCATGCTTTTTACTGACAGAGAAATAGGTACTTTCCCCTAAGTGAACCCTTTTTTATCCTTCCTTTAACAGATTTCGATCTTTTGCTTCAGAATATGGAGTTACTAGAGTTTCTTAATTAAATATGCTTTATAAAATGCAAGTAAAATGTTTTACAGATGATACTGTTAAAAACCATTCATCTTGGACCACTGTCAACATTAGGCAATGCAGTTAAAACCTAGCTGCATTTCAAGCATTTGGGAACAAATCCTAATAGCACAAAATTTTTAGACAACCTGATGCAACATCCTGTGCCCATAATAAACCCAAATACACAATATTCTGTGTTGGGTAGTATATAAGAGAGCCTGAAGAGTTTCTGTTTCCAATGAAACAGAAGTTGGTAAGTTTGCTTAATGGGAGCAGAACAGTCTTAATAAGCCTAATTCACATATTAATTCATATATTTAATATGTGAATTGGATCAAGACAGCCTTCTGATAATACAAGATTGTTAAAAGTAAGGCTCTCCATCAGAATGGTCTTCTGGGGGGAATGCTGGTTTGTGAGCTGGAAGATACGAAGTAGAAGATCTGTCTTTTCCCCTCACTTTTCTCACTTTACAAAAAAACGTAACATATGAATGTTTAAGGAGCTTATGCAAGGCAATGCTAAACCCAAGTCAAAGCCTTAGATTCCATCTTTTGTTTTTCTTCAACGCTTCCTTCATGGAGTAGAATCATTCTGTGGGTTATGAAGCTCTTATCTTGGTTTATTCCATATAGCTGGGAATGGATATGGAATTTCAGTAAGAATTTTTCATTGCTTTCTTTGGAAACTCAAACCATCCTTGGGTAGTCTTAAAAAACATTTTTGTTTGGCAGTAAAGACTTCATGTCTTTATTTTGTTTCTTCATTCTTACTTACCCTCTTCATCATCGCTATGTAAATAAAAAAGTGCCATGAAAAATTATCTTGTTCTTAAAATAGCATATACGTTTTATTTGTGGAGAAATTACTCAAATGTGGGTGGAATAATTTTTATTCTTTAAAAATGGGACTATCAAATCTAAAACTAGTAGTGTTACAGCAGCACCTGGTTCTTCATTAAGTGCAAATTTTGACAAAAGAATGAGATCTCCCAACCCTTGTGACTTTTTCATAAACATTTCTTCAAACAGCTTATTGTAAAATGCAGCAGTTTTTACCTTTTCAGTGTACTCTCTGAAATATTTATCAAATAGATAATGTAAAACTGACATAAATTTTTATAAATTATTTCACCCAAATGTGAAATACAGGTTTTTCTTTTTCATAGGCTGGACTGCACTACATAAAGCAAGTGTGGAAGGCTTTTATGGGATAGCAAATGAGCTTTTGAAAGCAGGAGCTGATGTTAATGCTAGAGGAGATGAACAAATAACGCCCTTGCAAGATGCAGTTAAAGAAGGACATTATAAGGTGTATTCCAAACTGAGCACAATTTATGGTTTAGAAATAGAAATGGTTGTTATTGGGTCCAGAAGGTCACATAACCTTTTTACCTATGGCTGGTCTTTTCAGATTGTGGGTAAATTTAGGAGTTTGCAAGGCCTTTCTGCCCAGTTTCTGTTCATGTCATTCCATGCTTTACAAGATTTGTCGAAAACCAGAAATTGTTTTTCTGTTTGGGACAATAGCCAAAGTGCTGATGAATGGATGGCTGCTTTTTAGTACTACTTGTTTCACTTATTTTATAATCACCTTGCAGAATAATTTATGACCTGAGTGGTCTTCTGGAGTTCTAATGACTTTTTTTTCATGATTTATTAAACATGCATATATGGTGTGCAGCCACAGCCATGTGCGGACACTTTTTGTGTTTTAACACATAGCATGGAGAGTTATGAAGACATGGCTTTATATTTGGTATGGTCTTAAAGAGAAAGTCAACTGAGTGGTCAGTGTGAATTAATCATAAGTTTTGTTGCCAAATGCTGTGGTTTCATAAGCTTGTGTTTGTTGATCACCTTTTGGTCTGGCAGTGGTTGCCTCTGCCTGTCTGCATGAAGGACTCTGCATCTCTGCAGATATCCTAAAGTAGGTATCCTAAAAAGATAAGCTGACTCATACCCTAAAATCAGCTATTGTTTTCCACCAGGCAAGAGGTTAGGGGGGATGAATCCTGCCCTATATTTTGGGAGACCTTAGCTTAATGACATTAGGCTAATAACTGGAACAAATTTATAAAAATGAAAAAAGTGAGACTATGGGATAATGATGCATCTAGGGGAATGCTTGGGGTATATTAGCTAGAATAGAGAGGGATTATTTGTCATAGGCCTTAGATTTGGTTTTAGTTGCTCATGTTGTCAAGTACAAGAGAGAGAAACCTGTATAAGGAAGGAGTATGGAAAATACTGTCAGAAAAGAAACAATCTGAAAAACTTACTTTTCTAGATGATAGAGTTATTACTTTGGTATGGAGCTGATCCTTTACTAAAAAATGAGATGGGAAGGTGTGCATTAGAAGAAGCTTCTGACCAATCTGTGAGGAAACTGCTTAAAAGCTGTGTAGCAAAATCTAGAAGAGATTCAATATCAGGTAGGAGAGAATTGTTCCGACATATCATCATCACTAAATGGAGACATTCAGAACATCTGTTGCACTGTATTTCCTTAATTATGGCGAGTAATTCCATGGGCGTCACTGATGCCTGAGTAGCACTCCTTACCCAGAACAGTTGCAATACATTGGCAAAGTATGAAAGACAATGATGCCCAGCTTTTTCTTGGGCTGGAGTTACCTTTAAATTTGAAATGAAGATGTGAAGTGCAATGGTTGTTGCCTATCTAAATGTATGATGAGGCATGGCTGGACTTGCTTATGGTTGAGGTATGGCTCAGTGCTAAGAATAAAGCTTGCTTCTGAACTGGCATCAAGGCTGACTTTTGAAGGATCCATATGATAAAAAAAATGGAGGATCTAGTATTAGATCTAGATCTTGGGGGTTGCCAAGTCTTAACTGCTTATCCAGTTGCAAACTGCTTATGTTTGCAAGGGGTTGGTAGGGGGACATTTTGGCTAAGATGAGAGTTGGATCTTGTGCAGTCTTAGGAACATAAGTTGAGAAGAAGGCTCAGAAGAGGCTGCTTGGGCAGGTGCAGGTACAAAGAAGTGCCACAAGATAAGGCTTGATTAGAGTTAAAATTAGGACTGTTGGACAGCAATGCGTCAGTGTGGGCTGTGGCCTGTTTAAGTCTGGAAGGAGTCCTCAGCCCTTGGACTATTACTCATTATTGCTCTTCCATGTGGATGGCAATGAAGCCACAACACATAGTCCAAGGGCAATCAAAAAAGGCTTCAGGGCCTTGGGACTATTGGTAAGGGAGTCTGGTGCACAGGTAGGTTTTTCCTCTATCCTTCCAGTTGCAGGCAGTGACATGGGAAGAAACAGACAGACCCAGTCTGTTAATGCATGGCTCCATGATTGGTGTTACCACCACAATCTGGAGGTTTTTTTGGTAATGGGATTGTCTTCATGGCACCAGGCCTTCTGGAGTTGGATGGGATTCACCTTTCTCAAAGAGGGAAAAGGGTCTTTGCTCACAAGCTAGCAGGGCTCATGGACAGAGCTTTAAACTAGACTTGAAGGGGGAAGGAGATAATATCAGGCTTGCCCTTGACAAGCTGTGGGATCACATCCCAAGGTTAGCAGGCCTGCATGTTAGCAAGGGCTCTCAGCCTGTTGCACGTGCTGGGTACCCTGCAGCACACTTGAAGTCTTACAGAGATGAGCCAGGAGCTCCTGAGGTAATCAGAGCCAACAGGGAAACACCAGTGAAAGACCTCAAAGGAATTAAGGAGTGTTCCTCCAAGAAGGTCATACAGCCAACAGCCCAGCTGACGGGCCTCTACACTAATGCCCGCAGCATGGGCAACAAACAGGAGGAGCTGGAAGCCACCATGCTGCTAGAAAGCTATGACCTAGTTGCCATTACTGAAACTTTGTGGGATGCATCCCATGGCTTGAGCACAGCTATTGATGGGTACAGGCTGTTCAGAAGGGACAGGTGAGGAAGGAGGGGTGGAGGTGTTGCCCTCTACATCAAAGAATGGATAGAGTGTGAAGAGCTGTCTCTGAAGAACAGCCATGAGTGGGTTGAGAGCTTATGGGTAAGAATCAGAGACTGAGGCAACAAAGGGAACCTTGTGGTTGGTGTCTACTACAGGCTGCCCGACTAAGGGAAGCCTGTTGACAGAGCCTTCTCACTCCGGCTGCAGGAGGCATCACGCTCGCAGGCTCCTGTCCTGCCAGGGACTCCAACCACCCTTATAACTGCTGGGAAGGTAGCACGGTGAGCTGTAGGCAATCCAGGAGACTCCTGGAATGCAGGGAGGACAACTTGTTAAGCTGGGTCATAGACAGCCCTACCAGAGGGGATGCAATACTGGACCTGTTGGTCACCAACGCTGGTGAGCTAATCAGTGATGTCACGATTGGAGGCAGCCTGGGCTGCAGTGATCACGCACTGGTGGAGTTTGCAGTCCTGAGGGATACGGGTCAGACAAAAAGCCAGGACCCTGAATTTTAGGAAAGCAAACTTCCAGCTGTTCAAGGAGTTTAGTCAGTAGGACCCCCGGGGAAATGACCTTCAGGGACAAGCAGAACAGAGCTGGCAGATTTTTAAGGATGCTTTCCATAGAGTGCAAGACCTCTCAGGCCTCAGGTGTAAGAAATCATGAAAGGAAGGCAAGAGACTGGCATGGCTGAGTTGACAGCTGCTGGTCAAACTGAAGAGCAAGCAGGAAGTACACAGGCAGTGGAAGCAGGGATGGGTGTCCTGGAAAGAGTATAGGGATGCTGCCCGGTTTTGTAGGGATGGGGTCCAGAAGGCCAAGGCACAGCTGGAGCTGAACTTGGCAAGGGTTGCAAAGAATAACAAGAAGAGCTTCTACAGGTGTGTCAGCCAGAAAAGGAATATGGAAGAAAGTGCATACTTCAGCTGGAAAGCTAAAGCAGACCATCAGCAAGGCATTGAATTGGTGCTGGAGAATATCCATGCCTTATTTTTTCACCAATGACTTGGCTTTAGCTACTCCATACGTTTCCTTGCTCAAATATGCAAGGAAAGATGTAAGCTAGGCATTCATCCTACATCACTGGCTTCAGAAAAAATATCTTGGGCATCAGAGAAGCATGTTAGAAGCTGGAAATGTAGTAGCTCCTCTAAGTGTCAAAAATAATTGTTCAGAGCACTGATCTTAAAAAAAAATTTGGAAGCATAATGTCATACTTTATTCTCACCTGTCCTGGTTTATGACTCCAAGTTTTTGATACGTATTTTATATATTGATATGTTTTATATTCTAATAAAACCCTTATGGCTTGATAATTTTTCTGGATAGCTAAATGTGGTACATACTTAGACACAAGGTGGTGGTCACAAGATGCTATGTATGCAAAGAAAAGAATTATGCTCTCTTTTCAATTCTGGTTTCTTTTTGTCTTTTATTTTCCATTCAGGTGGAGATGATTCAAAGAATATGTTAAATGCTCATAGCGCAGAGGATACAACCCTGCATCAGGTACATCTTTACAAAGAATCCTGATGTTAATTTGATGCTGAACTGTTAAGAGCTTGCTAGCAGTCTTCAGTAAGCTAAAGCAGATGGCTATTTCTGAAATGTGTTCAAAACCAGCACGTAAGGTACTAGATGCTTCATACCCAGAAGAGAGTGAAACAAAGTGATATTCAGTGTTATGCCAATTCTTTGGCAAGCAATTGCTGGTCTTTACTGGTACTTGGGATAAACTGCAGCCTCATGAAGATGCAAGACAGAGTCAATCAGCTGTCTGTCATGGACAGTGGTTCTTGCTGAGTTTTTGCAAGTGCTGCACAAGTAATTTACAACAAACATGGTACATCAGTTCCTCTTTGTACCAGCAGAAACCTGGCTGAAACTGCAAGATGTTTCCTGACTTGTAGAAGTGGGATAGCTGCTTTTTGCCTCTGTGTAGTAGGTTGTGTTGGGTTTCAGAAGGAAAGGGTTAGGGAGCCACTGACTTGCACAGAGGTTGCACAGCTGTGCCATGAGGCCTCTGTATGATGTGTGAGCTAGTGCCTCACACGCATACAAGACACCATGATCAGTTGCTTGGATCATAGTTTGTTTGCATAAAGCACAACAGCTTTTAGCATTAACAGCTGTACTCTCCTGCTCTTGTTTTCTCCCCTTTGAGCAATAAGTGGTAATATCTGAAACATATAATGCAGTGTGCAGAGAGACTTTTTTCTTGCTTCCTAAAACTCTATGTGGTTATTATAATTGTCCTTGTTATGCACAGTAGTGCAGTCTATGGTGTCCTTAGAAATGTTATGCTAGAACAGCATTCATGGTGTATAGTTTTAGATTAGACTTTAAAACATTAGTTGATTGAAGAAGGATATTCTCCAAGTAGAAGCTGTTGTAAACATTTAATTGGGAAAATGCGTTACTGTGGCTGTGTAACTAATGATTTCAATAGTTGTGTGAGTTGTCAGAGTGTTTGTGTTCTGGTTCTATCTCCAGGTATGAAGTAATCAACAGGATAATTCTAGTTAGTCTTTGGCCTTTGGAGCAGTTTTGTTGTGAGATTGCCATGAGTTAATTCTGTGTGGTTTTGCTGTGTTATTTCCCTTTCCTAGAATCATTGCAGACAGGTTTGTCAGAAGTGTGAAACTGTAGCTCTGGTATATGACCACAGGAGCAATGTAGTTTTAATTCTTTAAAGGCAGAGCATTATTTTGAAACCAGTTAAATCTTCAGGAACAAGGGTAAAGAACTTCAGTACTATTTATCATTGGATTTCACCCATTAATATTTATACTTTCATACACATATTTCTTAGTTCCTTGATTTCTTTGTCCTGCTGTCTTAAAAAGCTGCACAGGCAGATGAAATCTGTTGATTTTATAATAGCACAGTTTTAGTACATAATAAAGCAATTTATCAGAAAATGAAATGAAGTATGTGGCCTGTTTTGTAGGTAGAGTTAAATGCAGATGGCACAGTTCAACGTGATAATTCTAAAGCTTTAAAGAAACTTTTGCTAAAAATGAGCAAAGTAGAAAAATGAATTTGGTGAAATATACAGAAAATAAAGTTCTTCAGGATTATGAAGGCAGAAAACTGAATGAAAAAAATACAAGCTCAAAAAAGACAAATAGATCTGCTATTCTTATAGCAAAGACTACAGCCAAGAGTAAAACTCAGAAATAATGTGTCACAGTAGATGGACCTTATGTTCAGGTCCACTTACAAACCAAGGAACAGTTAAGTTACAGAAAATTTATTTCCCTGATGCTAGACCTAATGAAATGGGCCACACTGCTACTGTTTCTAATCATAATTGTTGCATCACAGTTAATTTTGTAGGAAAACTGAGCTAAGTCAGAGAGAATTGCAACAGGAACATGAATTCAACAGTGGTAATGGTGAAAATCCATTTACAGAAGAAAAGGGCAGAACTGGTAGAAGCTCAGCAACTTCTGTTGTAACAGAGGAGATCACCAGTTTGCATTAGCCACACGTCAGTGGTTTCTGGAGAAGAAGTGTCTGCACAGCATTATCAGACAACTGATTTAACAGAACTTGGTTTTCAGTCAATACTTACTTGTTTTGACTTCCTCTCACAATGTATTTGTTTTAAAGTTACAACAGGAAGTCAAGAGTTATGTCAGGGATGAACATAGTCCCGAGCAGAGTAGCAGTAGTACTTTGAATGACAGGAATCTAAATACCAAAATGAGAATACCTTCAGAACAAATTATTTCTTTGCAAAACTTGACAAATCAAGTTAAATCTCATATTGATGGGAACAAAGTTAATGGAGAGGCTCTAAGTTTAAAACTCTCTTTGCCTTTGTTGGAATAGATTTCCTCGCAGACAGATGAATCAGAACCAGCATATGCAGATCCTATGGAATCAAACATACTGCAACAGACTGTTGTAAATGAGATGCAAAACATTTATACTAATTTATCTGAAGATGGAACCAGCTGCAATGCACAGACATTTCAAGCAAATGCAGGAACACTCTTAGCACATGAGCTTTTAGCAGCTACTAATGGAGAAGGTGTTTCTGGAAGTCCTTATAATTCTAGCAGGGGTGTACTAAGCACCATTGAACAAAAGGCTGCACAACCAGAGAAAGGAGGGAAGATCCTTCTTAATGCAGGAGAAAGTGTTGAAGGATGTCACATTGAAACTGAAAATGCTAGTTGTTTAGAGATGGAGCTTACAGCTTTACAACTCCATGAAAAGGACACTCTTCAAATTAGACAAAAGAGAAAGGATCTTAAGGAGACCAACTCAAAAGCAAATTTGCATTTTGGTGTTAATGCAGGCAGCAGGTCTCCTTATTCATTTCAGATTGTGGAAAATATGCAGAAAGAAACCTCCCAGAAAACAGGTGCTGTGTCTTGTTTGAAAATAATTATTTTCTGAATTTGTTGTAAACATTCCTTGTATTTTATTAAAGAAACCCAGCTGTGGATCTCCAGAGAATGTCCAGTCCACTATGCCAAATTAACTATTTAGTCTTTTTTGCTTTGTATTTTGGGGGGCTGTTTTATATCCAAATCCCCATTGTATTTACCAAAATGTGACCGCAGTGGTCATTACAATAATTAGAATGAAATTCTTAAGTACCTTGGTCTTTTTTAATACCTAGGAGTCAATGAAGTTCATATTTTCATAAAAGAATCTTTGAATTGTTTTGAATTGGTTTTGGATTCAATCTCAGTGCATTAACATAAGGTGAGTAGCGGATGAAGATTTTATTATATTGAAGTATTTTCAAAAAATTGAGTGAGGTACTGCTGGCATTTTTAAAAGTAGACTAGGTGGTCGTTTTGACATTCATTTTAGTATCAGTTATGATTTCTGAAATTACTGAATTACTCCTAAATTCTTTTGTTAAATCAACAGATAAAGAAGTATTTGGTGGAGTAAGTGGAACAGAAGGCAGTGAAAAAAAAGGAGAAGAAGGAAATGCAAAGACCAATGTGCTTTCACAGTTTACTGAAACAGAAGAAGTCCAAACCAAAAGAGTAAGATTAGACCCTCAGGAGACAAGCCAAAAGACAGCCTCATATTCCAGTAGCAGCAAACACAAGCTTTCATCTAAACAATCACAATTCAGTCAAGCATCAGAACAGCAAACATCCAAGAAATCAGGTGAAAAGTTAAGGCTTTTTGTAATACATAAGGGAAAGTTTGGAAAAATACATGTTGAGCAAATGCTCTAGTGAGTTCCAGATACTTTAAATATTTTCAGAACTTCTGTTCTCCATTTTACAGAATGCACGTACATGCTCTTTTATGCTACATTCATCAATCTTTCAGCATTGTGGTTGAGTGGATGCGGGATCATGACTGGGAGCTTAAAATGATATTAAATTCATGCTTAGTTAATTATGTTACTTTACGGATAGTTTAAAATAACACTAAATTGGTGCTCAGTTATATCACAGATCAAAGAAGAAAACCTGTCTCTCTGTATATTTCACACACATATATCCACTTATAGGTTATATCCTCATCAGGCACAAATCAGCATAGGCTCTGATTGCACTGGTACATTTGGTTTTAGCTGTACTATAGAAACAACCTATATGAGGATAAGGATCTAGCATCCTCCGATAGGCATATTCTCTTCTGCCTGCGTATACAACTTTCTGTTTAGCAGTTTCATCCCATGTCCAAGACTTGCATTTATCTTGTAGCCTTACCATCACAGTAGAGCTCTGGTCCAGCTGATCATCGTAAACCTCAAGTATTTTTCACATAGCATTTTTTGGTAAAGCTGGAGGTGGTCTTGTGTAGTCTGGTTCTTTCTGGAACCAGAGAACCATAGCACTGAAGACTTAGTAAAACCAAAATCTGTAGTTCAGATGGGATCTCTCTTCTCGTAAAACCTTTAAATGTAATATATCTGGACTGCTGGTTCAAAAATGTTTATCCTCATATCATTTGGCATTCTCCTCCTCATGTGTTGAAATGAAAAGAACTGTGTTATTAGACGATAGGAATTGCTTGTGTAGCTTTGCCTTGATACAGAATATTTGTCTTTTCTGATTATCTTAGACAATTCTGTCATTTCTCTCTAGTAATTAAGAGTTTGGGAATCATTTTTTCTAGGTTTGATAGATTTTTAAATATTGCCTTCTTAGGACCGTAGCTGTCTGTGACTATATCCTTGTATTCTTTTGTTTTCCACAGCAGTGTTCTACAACTCCTTATTTGTATTTGCTACCATTCACTTCCAATTTTTTTATTTCTCATTTACTGTTCCTCTCTAATTACCTTCCCAAGTCAAGTTAGGTTTTGAATCAGTGCAGCTTTTCATCTTGAGTGTGGGATATATTGTGAAATACTTCTTAGCTATTATTCATATTATTCTGATGGACATCTTTTCTTCAGACTGTTTTTTTTAATTGTTTCCAGCTCTGTGAACATTTTCCTTTCAAATAACTACTGTGTCAGTATAAATGTGTGCTTTTGTTGTTGTTTAACCCCAGCTGTTAACCGAATACCATGCACCCTCCTCCCCTGGTGGGGTAGGGGAGGAGAATTGGAGAGAAAGAAAAACTCATGGGTTGAGATATAAACAGTTCATCAGGACAGAAAAAGAA
>KL270930.1:544-31479 GCA_000699545.1 Podiceps cristatus
CTGTGGGAACCGTGATTTCTCTCCTTATGTCCTGCAAGGAGCGGGAAAAATAATTCAAACACATCAATTCCCATCAGGCATCCCAGCTAGGACCGACCCTCAGGCAAGACCGCAGCAAGACACTGTCTGCCAGGGAGCACGTCCCAGCAGCCAGCCCGGGTCCCCCCGCCTGCAGGGAAGGGAGACGTGGTTTCCCAAACGTACTACCACGAGATGTGTACAAACCTAGCACCAGCCAGGCACTGGTACAAGAGTGCTATGTCATAAAGGATATTTCCTCTTTGGATCTTTTTCCCTTAGAATATTGTCACACAGAAATCTATTCTAATTCAACACTCATGGGGTAAGAGCAATCTCAATGCTTCCTTTTAAAATGATGTGGTTAGTTTGGGATCATTAGACTAGGAAATATATTTTATAAAGGCATATAATTTTATCCACAAACATCTTATAAGCAACATTGTTAAACTTACTGTAAAAAAAAATAAATCTCTGTAGGCTATGGTGATTAGCACAACTTATTTTTAAAACAACAAAGTACGTCCACAGAGAGCACAATTATTTGCAGATTATTTGATTTATATTGTGATTACTTCTTTTGCTACTGCTACATGGGACATGAGTGGGTTGTTTCAAAATTTATTCTCATTTAGTCAGGCTACATCTTCCTTTAGAGGAAGAACTCTCTAAAGTTTCTCTATTCATAGCAGTTTGTGTTATGGCATTTTTAGATTTAAACACATTGCAAAGTTAGTAGGTTTAAAGATATCATGATGACACATCTACATGTAAATATCAGACAGCTAGCATAAAACTGCCTGAACTGTTAGAATACATTTTTCCTACAAGTTTGCTTCATATGTTGCTCATTTAAACTTAAAAAAACATCACCCAACAAACTATATGAAGAACTGCTGTATAAGTATTAAATCATACTGATGGAGAATTATGAAAGTGGTTGTGCCTGCTGACCCCTGTGAGTGTCGTCCTCCCTCTATTCTGAGCCTATACAAGTATTTAACACCTACAGAGTTGATGACTAGATTTTTTTCTGATTATATTCACACACACATATTAACAATTACTTAGCCACTGACTTGATTCTCATTTGCATGACCTTAATGGAGATTAGCCACTATTTTCCTTCTGAAACTACAACACTTTCACTCACCATCCCTAAATTGCATCATCATCCCACCCCCAAAATAATAAAATATCCCCATCAGGTTCAGAACCCAGAGTTGCTAACAATTAATGGTCTGATACTGAAAGTTCTGAGTTGTGTGTAGTATTTTCAGGTGCACACAGCAGCGTTGTGGGATCCAAAACCGAATGACTGAGGTGTTTTAAAAGTTCGAATAGTAAAGGACCTGGCTAAATGATATCGGCTTATCCTTAGGTTCAGTCTAATTACTGTATTAGAAAACCAGCTCCAGCAATGGGAAACAACAAAACAAAGGCTGCTAGCCTGATTAGCAAGAATTTACCCACAAGACTCTCATTCTCTGGCAATGGAAAAACCCCTCTGAAATACATATTTATTAAAGATGGCATGCACATCAGTATCTGGGTCTGTTCTTGAGTATATAGATGTTGTATATTCTTGCTGCCATAGCAAACATGACATAATCCTACAGTTTGAAAATATATAGTTCCTAATTTCAGCTCATGTCACACTGGATGTTGCAGGTTTCCCAGTTTGAAACATGTACTGAGCAGTCTCCAGTTTATGATGATTGTTTAAAGAAGCATTTCAGAAAAACTTTGGAAGATGCAATTGGCACTGTTTTTCAGTCTATCACTGAAATTTCTGATCAACCCTTTAAAAATCTACAGATCAGAATAAGCATACTTCAATAATTTATTTGCAAGTCTATGTCATGCCTTACGTGCAAGAAATACTCAGTTTGCTTCGTATGGCCCTATACCACCTCACTCCTGCTATCAGATTAAGTCTACATTTCAGAGACACTAAAACTTCAATATGCAATCTTTGCATTATAGTTATTTACTGTAAAAGTAAACTTTCAAAGTTCACAGTTTACCAATCACCACCACACAAAGCAGGGAAGACAGAAAAAGTTTTCACTGTCCAAGACTACCTTTCAACAAAATATTTCCTGGATCATCTTCAGTTGTGATCAAATACCATGAATTATACCTTATCCCATTATTCCATTTCACCATTTACCATTATTATTTACTTTATTCTGTTATGTTATTGTATAATGGATAGTGTTGTAGCTGTAGGAGAAAGGTTTGCTTTCTTTTAACTGTTTTAGTGTTCTCTGCTGATGTCCATAATAACAGTTTCAGCTATGCAGAATAAATAACAATAGCAAACTTATCTTTCCCCCATTTCCAAAGTTCTGGAAGAGAATTTCTTAGATTATGGGTGGGACTGTTTTCCTAGGTAAGGCAGCTGTATCTCATTCAGGATAGGGTGAAAACTCTTTACCAAAGAGGAAGATTTTGTGAAGTTGTCTGAAGCTCAGGCTTGCCCAAAACAGTCATTTGGCTATAACAACTGTGAATAATGTCTTGCCTCTTCTTCCATTTTTTTTATTCTAAAATTGGTAATTCCAACTGACAAACATGACTGCAGAATTTGGTGGTGGTTAACAGATTGGGACACAATAGCTAATAAATCACTGACGCATTAATTGCATAGAGGAGAAGGATAAGAATAGAAGTAATCTCAAACAGTTGTTCTACATTCACTCTGACAGTCTTACCAAGGTCTACAACGTAACAAGACAGTGATCTACATATTTTGCACTAGCAAAATTCAGATTCATTATACTCATGTATATTAACTCATGACAACTTTTTTTCAGCTACATCTGAGCCACTCAAAGGGAGGACGGATGGACAGGGGGGTGACATGGGATAACCGCAAAACAAAAACAAACAAAAAAACCCACTCAACAAAAACACCCCCATGAAAACACAACACGAAACCTCAAAAAAACAGGTATGTTGTGGTTCAGCCCCAGCTAGAGGCCTGGCACCAGGTAGTTGCTCACTCACTCCCCCTTCCTGATTCGGTGGGAGAAGAGAATTGGGAAAAGAAAGGCAAAACTCCTGGGTTGGAACAGTGGTTTTACATGGCAGCAAAGAGGAAGGGAACAAACCAACCAACCCCAACAACAGTAACAGAGGGCACTTAATGCGTACGTCAGCGCAGGTTACTCACTGCCCAGATGCTGACGCCCAGCCCAGCTGCTCCAGAGCATCGATTCACACCCTTCTGCACCCTTCCCCTCTCTATAGGGAGCATGGCAGTCACATGGTATAGAACAGATCCCTGGCCAGCTCCTGAGGAAAATTAATCCTATCTCAGCCGGAACCAGGACATTATCCACCCCTTATTCTATACCATCTACATCATGCTCAGACCACCACTTCCCTGTCATTCATGTCATTCACAGACATCATTCCTTTAGTCTATGGACCATGCCTTCAAAGCGTCTATTGAGTTCATTTAGTCTATGACTTTGGGCTCCATCTGTTACAATAGTCTCTTATGGCAGGAGAGATGATGTGGAGTTCACTCAGTCAGCAAAACAGGACTGAGTCTTGGTGCGGTGCAGCAGGTGACACTGGATGCAGTGAGAGGATGGTGCGTAGTGTTAGACTGCTACATGTTGCACTTGGAACTTGCAGTTGTGGCATCTGGTGCTACTGGTGTATCATGTCCAGAGTCCATGGATTGAAGATTTTGATCTCTTGAGGAAGCTGCTGGGCAAGAGTTGCTAAAGCCAGTTTGCTTCCAGTACCCACTTTTGCTCAGTTTTACCAATAGTTCATTCTTTATTAATAGGGGTAGTTTTTGCTGTAATACCATTGATCTGGTATATAGCAACTGTAGTAGTAATGACATACAGTGACAGGATCATATAGCAATTAACACCATACAATTTTATTCATTAGCTATTCTCACCCAAAATCTAATCCCATTGAGGTACACATCAGACCTCCCCATCCTTCTGCATCACCCACCAAATACACCTAGGCCCTTGAGCAAAAGCAATTCCACAGGTGGGTTTGGCTTTGCCTGAGGCAGGAATAATGCAGATTGTCTTCCCCAGCATATACTTCTTGTAGAGGGGAATAAAGTTCCTGTAAGTGCAGAATATGCAAAGGTTTTGATCAGGCAGGGCCAGCTCAGTTAGTGGATCCCCTAGTGTTAACTAGTCAGGTGGCTTTTGCTAAATGTTTATCCCAATGTTTGAAGGTCCCACCACCCATTGTTTTCGGTGTAGTTTTTAACAGTCAATGTACCATTTGATTTTCCTGGAGGCTGGTACATGATAGGGGATGTGATACACCCACTCAATGCCATGCTCTTTGGCCCAGCTGTCTATGAGACTCTCTCAGAAATGAGTCCCGTTGTCTGACTCAATTCTTTCTGGGGTGCCATGTTGCCATAAAACTTTGTCTTTCAAGGCCCAGGATAGTGTTCTGGAAGGTGTTATGCGGCACGGGATATGTTTCCAGCCATCTGGTGGCTGCTACCACCATTGTAAGCACATAGAGCTTGCCTTGGTGGGTCTGTGGAAATGTGATGTAATCAATCTGCCAGGCCTCCCCATATTTATATTTCAGCCATTGTCCTCCATACCCAAGAGGCTTTGATCAGTTGGCTTGCTTGATTGCAGCACATGTTTCACACTCACAGATAACCTGTGCGATAGTGTCCATGGTCAAGTACACCCCTCGATCACAAGCCCAACCCTATGTCGCATCTCTTCCCTGATGGCCTGAGATGTCATGGGCCCACGAAGCAAGGAATAATTCACTTATGTTGCCAGCCCAGATCCACATGTGCCACTTCAGTCCTAGCAGCCTGATCCACCTAATGGTTGTTTTGATGTTCCTCAAGTAGCTCCACTCTTGGGTACACAGGCATCTACATGACATACTTCTATAGCCAGCTTCTCTAGCTGGGCAGCAATATCTTGCCACAATTTGGCAGCCCAGATGGGTCTGCCTCTGCGCTGCCAGTTGCTCTGCTTCCACTGCTGTAACCACCCTCACAGAGCATTTGCCACCATCCACGATTCAGTATAGAGAGAGCACTGACCACTTTTTTTGTTCAGCAATATCTAAAAAGCCAGCTGGATGGCTTTCACCTCTGCAAACTGACTCAATTCACCTTCTCCTTCAGTGTCTTCTGTTACTCATCTTGTAGGACTCCACCCATCAGCTTTCCACCTTCAATGCTTTTCTACAATACAACAGGAACCATCAATGAACAGGGCATATCACTTATCTTCTGTCAGTTCATTATATGGTGGGGTCTCTTCATTATGTGTCACCTCTTCCTCAGCTGGCATCCCAAAATCTTTGCCTTCTGGCCAGTCCAGAATCACTTCTAAGATTCCTGGGTGACTTGGGTTTTCTATTTGAGCTTGTGAGATCAATAAGACCCACATATTCCACATAGCATCAGTTGCATGATGTGTAGAGGAGACCCTCCCTTTGAACATCCAGCCCAGCACTGACTGTCAGGGTGCCAGAAGCCGTGCTTCAGAACCAACCACCTCCACAGCAGCTCAAACTCTTTCATATGCTGCCAATATCTCTTTCAGCTGGAGAATAGCAGGCCTCAGATCCCCTAGAATTCCAGTGGTCAACCTCAAGTCTCCCCTGGTGCTTTCTGTACCCCCAGCTCCAAAATTCCAGTGGTCAGCCTCAAGTCTCCCCTGGTGCTTTCTGCCAGAGGCTCCAGGTAGGGCCATTCTCCCTGGCTGCAGTGTAGAGCACATTTTTTACATCTTGCCCTGCACAGACTGCGAGAACTATCTCCTTTTTAATTTGCTCAAAGGCTTGGCATTGCTCAGGGCCCCATTTGAAATCATTCTTTTGGGTCACCTGATAGAGAGGGCTTACAATGAAACTGTAATTTGGGATATGCATTCTCCAGAAACCCACAACACCTAAGAAAGTTTGGGTTTCCTTTTTGTTAGTTGGCAGGGACAGAGCTACTATTTTGTTGATCACATCTCCTAGGATCTGATGCTGTCCATCTTGCCATTTTATTCCTAGGAACTGGATCTCCTGTGCAGGTCCTTTGACCTTACTTCGCTTTATGGCAGAGCCAGATTTCAGAAGAATCTGGATTATTTTCTCTCCTTTCTCAAAATCCTCTGCTGCTGTTTCCCCACACAATTATGTCATCAATGTACTGCAGGTGTTCTGGAGCTTCACCCTTTTCCAGTGCAATCTGGATCAGACCGTGGCAGATGGTGGGGCTGAGTTTCCACACCTGGGGCAATCGGTTCCAGCTATACTGGACACCTCTCCAAGTGAACACAAACTGTGGCCTGCACTCTGCTGCCAAAGGGATTGAGAAAAACGCATTGGCAATATCAATTGTGGCATACCACTTGGCTGCCTTTCGCTCCAGTTTGTACAGAAGTTCTAGCATGTCCGGCACGGCAGCACTCAGTGGTGTCGTTACTTCATTCAGGCCACAATAGTCCACTGTTAATCTCCATTCTCCATTACATTTCTGCATTGGCCATGTAGGACTATTAAAAAGTGAGCGAGTCTTACTGATGACTCGTTGGCTCTCCAGTTAATGAATGAGCTCATGGATGGGAGGCAGGAAGTCTTGGTTGGTGCAATATTGCCACTGGTGAACTGTTCTGGTAGCAATTGTCACCCGTTTTTCTTCAGCTCGCAGCAATCCCACAACAAATGGATCTTCCAAGAGGCCAGGCAGGGTAGCTAGCTGTTGGGTCTTCTCTGCATTCACAGTGGCTATACCAAAAGCCCATTGGTACCCTTTTGGGTCCTTGAAGTACCCTATCCTGAGGTAGTCTATGCCAAGGATACAAGGGGCCCCTGGGCCGGTCACAATGGGGTGCTTTTCTCAATTGTCCCGTTAAGCTCACCTCAGCCTCCAAAACAGAATTCTTGGCATCCCCTTGTCACTCCAGAAATCCAGTTGGGTTCTGTGCCCCTATATCCTGATGGCATCAGGGCACACTATACACCAGTATCTACCAAAGCCTTGTACTTCTGTGGGTCTGATGTGCCAGGCCATCAAATCCACACAGTCCAGTATACATCATCATCCCTTTCCTCCTCCTGGCCAGAGGCAGGGACCCTCTAGTCCTGTTCCTCAGAGTATTCTCTGTCTGACCCTTGCAGTGCAAGACCAGAAGACCTGTCATCAGTATCAAGGGAGGCAATTTCAGTTCTATGTTTGGGGAATTGCTGATTGTCTTCTTGTGTGTCTACAGCAACTAAGCTGACAGCCTTCTTGGGTGGCCCTTTTTTAACAGCTGTCTTCCCTTTCAGTTTGTGGGCAAGGTCTTCCAGCTTAAAGGTGGGTTTCTCTCTCAATTCCCTGGTTTCTGGCAAAGGATCCCAGCTGTTGGGCTTACTTGCTTTCCAATTCCAAGTGTTGGCCTTGTTATCCCAGCATTGGAGCAGCCAGGCAGCATTCTGCTCACCTGGCTGGTGGCTGTAATCTTGCCAGATGTCTCGAAGCTTGGATGAGGTCAGGGACCAAGTAGTATCTGCTTCCTGTCTGAATTTCCTAGCTCCTTCCTTCAATGTCTTTATTGAAGGACTGGTTTCTTGATTAGACCCTTCCTCTTCTTCCTCCCTTACTAATCGATGATATGGACCTGTTGTTCTGCTTGTTCATTGTTTTTTCTTAACGAGTGGGGCAATTCCTTTAGTTGTCATTGTTTGTGTCCCTATCTCAACTGCGGTGTCCTCAAACGCAGTTTGGGTCCCTGCTTCAACCACAGTCCTCAGAGTACTGAACGGTGGCTCGATAGGCAAGGCCAGGCCCCAGAACAGTGCCAAAAGCTGCTGGTTTTCATTGGGATAGGCAAGGCACCCTTCTATCAGGTGGTGCATCAGTTTGCCAGGGTCGCTCGCCTGTTCAGGTGTAAAGTCCCATGGTACAGAATAGACCCCTGGCCAGGTCCTCATGACAATTACAGCTATCCCAGCCAAAACCAGGACAAGATACTAAACATTTTTGTCAGAAAATCATATTCTAATCATAAGTGAAACATTTTGCAGGATTGTAATAAAATTATTTTTTAAAAAAATGATCCAACAATATCAAGATATCCAAAAGCCACTCACAAGAGAGTTCTGAATTTTCTATACTGCAATCAGTATCTATAATTTTTCTTATTTCTTTTTAATTTTGCATGATCAGAAAATTTCATATTTCTGAAGGAAAGCATTTTAAAATGCATAATATAAGGAAAAAAAAAAATCTTCTGAATAATCTAAATCCCCCCCCAACTTTCCTTTGAAGAGAATCCAGATTTTTATTGAGAATTGAGATATTTTTCAAATGCAAATTCCTTCAAAACACAGAATTTCTCTTACTAACATGGTTTGTCATGACCTGTTAATTATGGTAATTGTGTGTATAATTTTAAACAACTGAGATAAATATGCAAAATTATAACAATGCATAGTTTACAAAGAGAAGTACACATAGAGGTAATCAAATGTGTTATTCATTTGCTGCGAGTCAAAGAATCCGTATTCTGATTTTAGAAATAAAATGTACATATCGTTCTACTCTGGGATTTGCCTTTACTAGCATCCTAAACACTACAAACCAACCATGTCTTCATGCATTCCCTTAGGTCTCTTCTCAAAGTCTTTAGTGCCTCCTGACTCGGTGCACCTTTGTAGCTTCTCTGTTAAATGTGGTGGAAAATTTATTCTGAGTTACAAATAAAAAATACTTTTACATCTTTAACTATTATTCCAGTCTCTGATATCTCAATGATTCAACATTACAATTCTCACTATCCCTGTGAAGGTGTCTTGAACATACACATGTATAATGCTTCTCCACAATGCATTAGTTTAATATTAAAGCATGTTACTTGAAAAAAATGTCATTTCTCAAATCCTACTTTAAAATAACTGCAAACAAAGTTGCAACAAGCAAGCATGACCATTAAGATCATACTCACTAAGTGAAATAAATACTTCAGGACACTGGAATACTCATTAAGTTTGGTGTTTGGTGTGTTGGCATCCACCCATTCCCCCCCCTCCCCATTTCTTGCTTAAACTGCCAATACACATAGATAATGGTATGTAAAACACTGCACCTATTCAAATGACTTTTGAATATGAATTTTCACAGTTTTTCTATCTTCACTACTCAGTTTTTCCTTGAAGATTGGTTACAGTAAAATCAAAATCTAAATTCTAACTTGCATAGAAGATGTATTGCTATTAAATTTACTGTTCCACAGGGACTTTATTAGGGCTGCTACTGAACTGTGCATCATTTTAATTAGAATTAACACTTTCATCTTGTTTATGAATATATGTAAGATAAGCTTTGAAATATTTAACATCTGGGAATACCATCAAGCTGTCACAGCAAAATTAAGACATTTCACATACATAACTATTATTATATAATAGCCAGATACCAAATAGCTAAACATCCATTGTTAGCATTTGGAGTATAATCTCTCTATGCATACATTTCCATGTCCTTTGGGAATTTATTCATACTTTGATCATTATCCCTTTGAAGCAATGCTTCTTTAAAAGACAGACATTTCAAGTGCAGTCCTTGACTCTGTTAGATGTCTCACTGGTAGGTACGAGACCTATTTTACATAATTTATTCTACCGTTAGCAGACGTATCCCTAGAAGAGCACAAGCTTATTGCACCAAGTTGGTTCCCAAGGATCACCTTCCTTTGAGATATTTATTTTGCAGGATAGGAAGATTCACAGACATTACTGTTCAAAGGACCACCATCACCAGGTTAGTCACCTCTTCGTGAATGCAAGATTCTTCCCTGCAGAATATTCTCCTATGATCTGATGGGACTCCTAAAAGTAAAATGGGGGGGGGGGGGGGCAAAAAAAAAATCCCCCCTCTCCCCCCAAAACCCTTCAAGAAAAGGAATTTCATTTAAAACATTATGGGACTGTTTCAGAAACGCGTCAGACAGAAATAAGCCTTTGTTAATTTAATCCCTTTAGATCTAGTTCAATCACAAAAACTTATGTATTGTGACTTGAGTTATGACAAATCTTAAACGTGACAGCCACCCGCCACATCAGGTCTAGCCCCCCTCTCCCCCCAAAACCCTTCAAGAAAAGGAATTTCATTTAAAACATTATGGGACTGTTTCAGAAACGCGTCAGACAGAAATAAGCCTTTGTTAATTTAATCCCTTTAGATCTAGTTCAATCACAAAAACTTATGTATTGTGACTTGAGTTATGACAAATCTTAAACGTGACAGCCACCCGCCACATCAGGTCTAGGTGACAGGTAGCAGTCTGGAGATCAGGTCTGAGTCAGACTTCCCATGAGCTGCTGGTGGGGAAGTGCAGGGACTGGCAGCTGGTGCCTCAGAGAAGGAGCCAAGGAAGGGGCAAGACATGGGAGACCACCAGTAGCAGAAAGGCTCCTGCAAGAGGGGCCGTGGGGGCTGCTCCAGCAGAGGCTGGCTGAAACGGAGTCAAAGAACGTTAAATTCAAACGATGGTTAAGAAGGGGCTGTGGACCATCAGCTGTAACAGCACTATTTAGAATTCATATTGTATCAACTGCATAAACCTGTATGGAAAAGGTAATATACAGCAACCACTAAGAATTACTCTTAATTTGTATAGGCTATGTTTTCTTCCATACCCTTGCTGTAGGCATTAAACACCTAAGTTTCTCTAAAACTCCACAGAACTACTCTGTGCAGTTGGACATCAGTGTTCAGCATGGCAACGTACCGTCTGGATGCTGAAACATGAGAGTTCCTGGATTATTTTTGATAATAGTAAGTTTTTAAGAACTCTACCTAATATAAAATCCTGGTCTTCTTATTCTGACAAGTCAAACAATAATTACATTTAGAAAATGTTTTTGTCTTAGAAGTATGTAAGAGAATAAAGAAACACACATACTCCTCAAGCAACAAGAAATGAATTACTATTTCGCTTTTACAAACTCAACTTCTTGGCATGCTATTAATAGTACAGAAATTTGAAGGACTAATTTATTTTTTTTTTTTTTACATAAAAGCAAGTGGAAAATAAGGTATGAGTAGGAGAAAAAGGCTGTAAGAAAAACTGCATAAAGGAGAGAAACACAAACAACGAGGAAGCTTGCAGAGAAATGCACTCAAATGCAATCTTTTTTTGCCTGAAAGAACCTTAGAAAAAAAAAAAATCTACCGCTTAGAGTAGGCTGATACAGAAGAAATAGAACCTAAATACATTCCAACTTTCTGAAAATTTCAGTCTAAACAGCTAGATACCTTTTAAACAGCATACTAAAAATACAGTTTGCACATATAAAGCATATATTCACTATATTCAGTTCAACTCTTCAAATTCTACAGCCAAGTTTAACCTAGTGATCAGCATGAAGGCCATTCCTTTTGTTCTATTTATCTTTGGTATTATTTATCTTTTAATCAACAAAACACTGAAAAAACTTAACAGAAATCTTTCTGGCAGTGACTTAACTTAAGGGAGAATGAAAGTAAGACCTTACGTTTTAAGAAGAAAAGAATGTCAGTTGGCTAAAGCAAATATCATCTCACTTGCATTCTTCCTGAGAGTTACAAAAAGCAAATTCTTTAATAATTGACTGAATAAAATGATAGGTAACCTCTACAAGAAAAGTTCCATTACAGAATGCGTTTTATGGATTATTTGTGAATATGTTACTCATTAATAACCTGCCTCCAAGGAAGTACAGGTGATTATCTCAGATTTTCGAGCTCAACTTCATGAATTCTCACAAAGGCCATCATCTATATCATCATAAAAATATTCTAAAATGTTTCATTTTTTTCAGGCTATAAATTTAAGTGCTTGTGCTCAGCAGCAGCATGAGAAAAATCAAGTGGTTTTTGTTTTTTAAAAAAGTCAAATTAATTCCTAGATTCCGAGAACTTCTGAGACAGAAGTCTCTCTGAACATTATATATGTATACATATCTAAATAGTGTTAAGATTTAAGTGAAATTTCTTATCATTATTAAAAAATCCACAGCCTACTATAGTGTAAAAGCTTGGAAACTTTCATTAAGCACTGACTACAATTTTTTTCATAGTTTACATTTATTCTCTACCACAAAAAGTCAACGATGAATAAACTTTCCAGAAACTGAATTTCCACAAAGACAAATATAACAAAACCTTACTAAGGCAGAACTGTTACTTGACTGCAATATATGCCAAGGGAAGCCCTTAAGATGTAATTTTTACATAATTAGGCCGTACACACAGTCCAATTAGTGGCCAAGTTTGTAAATCCCAGCTTCCTCACAGAATATTTCTCTTTTGCAACTTCCATTGAATTCAATGCCCAGCACAAGGTATTTTGTATTGAACAAATGTTATTAGGTCTTTATAAGTGAACCATTATAGTTTTACTCTCCTTCATGTGCTTATCACAGAAGACCTCTTCAGAACTCATTAAGAGGTACATTTTTCAGCATATTAAGTTGAGGAAACCTCCATACTGAGGAGAATATGCTCAACCATAAGAAAACCCCATCACACTTTTTTGGCTGGAGGAAAGCCTCCTTCAGCTGTAACAAGATACAAGCAACCAATGCTGAACTTTTACATCCATTACAACAGGCCACGGTTTTCACTCACAAAAAAACCTCACCTACATTTAATATATTTGATTGTTGAAACAGTTAAGTTGATCACATATAAATTGCAATGAACATTTTCTGAGTCAAATTAATCTCAAATGGTTGAGCACAAGCTTTAGCTACTCACTCCCAGAACAAGAAAAAATTATGTGGTAAGCAAAAAAAAGCTGTATTACCCAAGAACACAGAGGCACTGTTTCTATTAGTGTCTCCAGTAAGCGACAAACATTTTGAGGCCAAATCCCACCACAGTGAGGAATACCGGACAGTAAAGCAGGGTTAGTGCTTTCCTTCTTTGCCTCTTGCCACACTACAGTATCCTACCTACCTATCAGACTTTGTTATTCCCATTTTTACCAATAAGGGAATAACTTTCATGTTAGCATGCATCTGTTTATTTCTAAAAAATAAAACTTTTTTTAATTTGTTAATACCAAATTTCATTAAAAGCCCATTTTGAGAAAGGCAAGTCAAGTATAAGGCTTGATCAAGAATTCAATTATTATTAGATTGTTATCATTGGAAGACAGTGACTTACCATATAGTGCTGGTTTTGCCTGAGATAGAGTTAATTTTCCTCACAGTAGCTAGAATAGGGCTGTGTCCTGGATTTGTGCTGGGAACCGTGTGGATCACACAGGGATGTTTCAGTTACTGCTGAGCAGGGCTGACACAGAGCCAAGGCCTTTTCTGCTCCTCACCCCACCCCACCAGCGAGGAGGCTGGGGGGGCACAAGGGGCTGGGAGGGGGCACAGCTGGGACAGCTGACCCCCACTGACCTAAGGGGTATCCCACACCGTATGGCGTCATGCTCAGCGTGTAAAGCTGGGGGGAGAAGAAGGAAGAGGGGGGGGAAATGTCTGGAGTGATGGAGTTTATCTTCCTAAGTAACCGTTATGCACAATGAGGCCCTGCTTTCCTGGAGATGGTTGAACACCCGTCTGCTGATAGGAAGAAGTAAGCGAATTCCTTGTTTTACTTTGCTTGTACGTGTGGCTTTTGCTTTACCTATTAAAGTGTCTTTATCTCAGCCCACAAGTTTTCTCACTTTTACCCTTCCAATTCTCACCACCACACTGCTAGGGAGGAGTGAGTGAGAAGCTGTGTGGTGCTTAGTTCCTGGCTGGGATTGAACCATATACGTACATAGGGAAATCCATTCACGCACAGATTTATGAATAAGACCTACAGACTCTGTCTTTGTTTCCCACTTTGGCACCTTGGCAACACAGGTAGCCCAGCACAGGATCCCCTCAGAGGCTCCCAGACTGCGTGTGCCAGCCCCTTCACACCTACAGCATGACAGTTCGTGGATCTAAACTGTCACGCTCTCTTGTTTTGCAATCCTAGGGCACAGCTCCACTACTGACCCTACAGTGGGGAGATGTGCCACACATGAGCCTAATGCACAGGGGCGGGGGAATAAAAACAAAATAGCTGATCAATCTGCACAGCAAGTTAGAAAATAATAAATCAAACTGTTTTAAAATGCATTCATTCTATACACAGTTGAATAGATACATTAATACATTTTTATGTATTCATGTGTGCATTTCACAAAACTTAAGAAAAACAATTTGTTTCCCATAGTATTAGAAGTTTTGCACATAACTATCACTGGAGTGTACTACACTTTCAGCAGACCAAGAACAAATAATTGTAGTTTACTATGGGCTGCTTCTAGTGTCAAATAACACAGCCATATTACTGAGTCATATGCAACAACAACAAAATCAATCACCGCAGTCCCTTTGACAATTTTTGTCTATTGTTTATCAAGAATAGCTGGTAGGATCAATATCCAACAGTGTATAATAACACAAAACCTGAGGCAAGACATATCTGAGTAATCAGCGTGCTTTTGCTTCTGAAATTTCAAGTCTATATCTACAAAGAGAAAATAGTGACAGCTTTTTGTTTGAATCTTGCTATTTAACCTAAGCTGGCTTCTTTGTTCCACCATCAAAGTAGGTTTCTCACCAAATAGTGTACTTCAATGCACACTGCAGAATCAAAGTGAAAAATAGTAATTTCCTAGGATTAATTCAGTTTGCAGGTAACAAGTTTCTTATATCTGCATACTTTATTCAGATGCAGTTAGGGAAAAAAGAAAATCAAAGCTTTAATTTGATTTTTTAAAATGAAATATACTGGAAACCAAGTGATAGTGGCTAATTGTAAGGTTCCTTATTTGCTTGAAATAATGCAAGATAAGTCAGTATGATGTGACAAGAGCATGCAAACAACTTGTGTTCATTTAGTATCAGTGCAGTTTCCTCACAAGATAAAAATCAAATGAAAAGGTTTTTTTGCCTGTTTTTGAAATCATCTTGTCTGAAGCAGCACCCCTTTCCAGCTGTTTTATCAAATTTGTTCTGTTACAATTTAGCTGGCTGAACAAGTCTGCAGATGTCTGTAGATTAAGTAAAATGGACCGGATTTGAGCTACAATATGAATTTATAGGGCACTGAGACTTTTATGGCTGCTAACGCAGGCAGTCATTGAAAACAAATGCCCTTAGGGACTTAATTCCTAACATTTTGCTTGGAAGGGGGAGGGAAATCATTTCAGTAACAAACTCAAAAACTATTCAGTATCTTTAAACCGAGGATATAATAATTTAAAAAGATAAAACCCACAACACACGCATTTCTGATAGTTCTGCAGGACCTAGCCTAGTACACAGTGTATAAGAAAGGGCACAAACATATAATTTCAAAGAAATATAAAAGCCACCAAACTGACCTACAAATCTTGAGAAAAGGGTAAAGTGTATGAATACAGCAAAGTCAGATCACTTCAGATGGGTCCAACTCACTAAAAATTTATCTTTTTGATTGTAAATAGTATCACAGCCATTTCACATGGTCCACTGCACAAAATTTTCCTCCCACTTCAGCCAGGCAACAATGTTATTTTTAATTCACACTAATTGCAAGCTTTAAGTATCTTTATGTGCAAGTGGAAAAAATATTTTATAAATGAAAATGAGATACAGCATAAAATTGTCTGGCACTTGACCTGGCATTTAGGAATTAAAACCAGTATGTACGAACATGAAAGTGCTACCAGTATTATCTGTAATGTCACCCCAAATGATAATCACTTACATTTTGATCTACTCTAACTATATACTCTTTTGTCTAACATATACAGTTCTTGAGTTCTGGTCAAGTCTTTTTTTTTAATACAGTACACTAGCAGTTATATGTGGTTAAGCATATTCAGAAGTTTTGAAAAAGTCATTATCAATTGCTTTTCTATACTGTTACCTACAGAGTTGATATTACCCACAATTCCTTTTTTTCATAGACGTTCTTTGATTATACTAAAAACCTCTTTATTTAGTGGTTCAACCTAAAAACTGAATTTGGAAGCGTCAGACTGCAATGCTATTTTATCCATATTCAGAATTCAAGTTAAGAATCTGTGGTGAGTGTTCACAGATGTTGTGTAGCCTTCCATAGGCTAAAGACTACCTTGTTCAGTGGAAAATACATATCACTAATAATCACAAAGGTCTTAAGTACTACCATTGATACCACTGAACTCTAAAGCTCTTCAAATGCACGAGTTATGCAAAATAAACCATCATTTCTTAAGTGCACTAAAAAGTGTGAATCCCTTCTATAGCACTTGCACATTTAGGAATTTGCTATAAATTCCAATAAATGACACAACTGTTTGCTTTAAAAAATAATGCAACTATTTAATAATTTTTGAAACTGGACAAGAAGGCACAGGTACTCTTTTATAAAGAACAAAAACATTTAAATTATCTTTGGAAGAGATCAGTGCAAAAAAGACTGTGATATACGATTGCCCTCTCTGACACTCAAGAAGGGAGAAGAATTCAATGAATTTTGTATCCTTCCCATCCTTCCTGCTCTCTGGGATGTTAAGAGATGCCTGCTAAACAAAACACACCATGTAAGGGTGCAGAGGAAACAAAGCAGAGTGAAGAACCACCATGGCGCTTATACTGAAAGATATATCTCCATGCCTGACCACTCTTTCTAACCTTCTTCACGTCACCTCTGGTGTTACCTCTCTACGCATGCTCCCACGTACCATGCCCTCCTGCTCCTTCACAAACCAACACCGGCTTTCCACACAGCGTTGCTGCGTGTGCACACTGCAGCGTGAATGTGCGAACGTGTGCGTTTGCATATGTTTGAGGTAGGCTCACCGTGAGGTTTCTCTTGAGGATTCAGTTGAGAGGAGAAAATTTGAGTCAAAAGGCAGGCTTCAATTTCAGGGGGAAATGAGGCTTAAATTAGAATTTTTTATTTAAAAGCTTATACTTCCATTATCATTCTTCCTACTTGTCTGCCCTATATTTTGAAAGGAAAAGGTACTTAAGGGTGTGAAGCAAGTTCCACCTGCAAGAAAATCACCTAGAGTGGTCTAGGAGACAGACCACATCAGCTAATGCTAATTCTCGGTATAAAAAGGACAGGGATCTCCTGGAGAGAGTCCAAAGAAGGGCTACGAAGATGATTAAGGGCCTGGAGCATCTCCCCTATGAGGAAAGGCTGAGTAAGTTGGGACTGTTCAGCCTTGAGAAGACTAAGGGGGGACCTAATTAAAGTTTATAATTACCTGAAGCAGGGGATGCAGGGGGAATCAGCCAGCCCCTTCTCAGTGGTCTGTGGGGACAGGACAAGGGGCAATGGCTGCCAGCTGGAACACAGGAAGTTCCGCACCAACATGCGGAAAAACTTCTTCACAGGGAGGGTGACAGAGCACTGGCATAGGCTGCCCAGGGAGGTGGTGGAGTCTCCTTCACTGGAGATATTCAAGACCCGCCTGGACGCCTATCTCAGTGATATGTCCTAGGGAGCCTGCTTTGGCAGGGGGGTTGCACCCGATGATCTCTCCAGGTCCCTTCCAACCCCTACAATTCTACGATTCTATGATAATGCAGCCACGTAGCTGCAGGAAGCCTCAGGTGCTTCTGCACCTGTCCCATTTCACAACAGGGAAAGAACAGTCAGTGGATCATCTCAGTCCTCCACTCATTCAGCCTCCTGACAAATTCCTGTCTCTGGCTATCAAAAAGACTTGCCAGGGAGTTGCGCCCTTCGTCATAGGGATCCACTCCAGCGCAAGAGAACTGTCCCAGTTCTGCTGCTGGAGGGACTCTGCAGTGGTAAGATTTTATCTTAAAAAGATAATTTATAGTTGACAAAATTTCATCTTGTTTTGCTCCTTTTTCTGTAGTCCTACTAAGGTACATATACGAGGACATGGCTTTAGTTCATATTTGCAAAATGAAAATATTTTCCAGTTGAATTAGATGACATGACTGAAGATCGGTTGCCAAGGTAGAAGTTCTAACACTAAAACTTTATCACAAATTCAGGTAACACATAACAGAAAGAAGTGTTTGTTCACTTAAACACATGTTCAATGTGTTTGTATCCCTAGAAACTGTTGTTTAGTCAACTCAGGTTCAAAGAATTTGAACTTCACATTCCAATTTCTTAATTGTATTTTTAAAATTAAAATAAACCAATGCCAATGTCTATTGGTTTACATTTTAAAAATTTCTTCAAGTCATTCCACACAGCATCCTTTGGTGATTGGGGGGTTCCTGAGAATATTTCTCAAGAACTAGCAACTTTTTACAGTTAAAATACACTTCTCCACTGTGCTTGATTGGTTAAGACCCTAAAATAAATTTTGAAATTACTGTAATAATTAGTATTTGCTATATATATTGAATTCTTCTCTACAATTGATAACATTGAGTAATTTAGCTAATTTTTGGTAAATCATTAAAGAATCAAACTTCAGTTAAGTCACCAGATTATTACTATATCACACCTAAAAATAACTGAACTGTTGTAAAGTTTATATAGTGTTTGTCATGATTGTTTCTTCCTGTTAAAAAAAAGCACCCTGATATGGCCTGTATATATAATACATTTGTTAAATTAAGCATAACTCCTGTTTTCTACTGACATTCAGAGAAGATACAACATTGAACTTGCTCCTTTTAATTGATGTTTATTAGAATCCTGTGCAACATCTCCTCCTTCTATGCTAGGAATGGGGCTGGTATCACTGCTTTAGCAAAGCAAGCACTTCATATTAGAGCCATTTATGATTAGTATTGCCAAATTATTGGTTCCAACTCATTTATTAATACCTAAAGAAACAGAAGAATATAGGAATGCTGCTGCTCTTTCAGGATTTTGAGAGGAAAATCTTGAAAGTAGATTCAAATCAAAGAATAATAGATTGTTTACACAATCAGTTCAGAGGAGATGGTATTTTTTCAGGTTATGCTGTTAAGAAATGCACATGACAAACAAATTACTGTGAACCCCTTGCAATCGATGTGACTTTTTCCCCACTGGCTTTTATAAAAGGAAGATGCTCCTAAATTAATGAGAAATTCTCTATCAATGTGTCTTTGAACTGTTCTAGATACTATGGAGTACACATTTAAAAAGTATGGCCATTTTAATCCGGTTTTGAATTCTTCTCAGACACTTTCACTCTGAAATGATGCTTTTAAAAGCAAACAAGGGATAGGTAGTACTGGTGGATTCAGAGACAGGGAGAAATATGTATAAAACCAACATATATTGAAATAACTGAAATATTGCCAGTTAGGTTACTTTCAACTGCCAAAGTCTACTTTACTTGCTTCCTTAGGATTTTAACAACAGCGGTAAAATTGATCAAAGACTTATTTATTCCCATTCTTGCTGCTTTGTGAAACTATGAGCAACGACAACGGCAGAATATCATTCCTTATGTCATTTAGTACTTCCTGAATAAGGAGCACTTATCTCCACAAATATCAAAACAGAAATTTACTTTTTAAGTTCTATGACAGCTAAGCCATATTTGTCAGTTTAGTATTTCCTACTGAGCCATGTGCTGGTGTATAATTTAAAATTTGACACTATTTAAAAGTAGGAAAAAACCATTCGGATATTAGCAGGTATTGCCCACCACTCAATTACTTGCCAGAAAAGATTTAAAAATACAAAATTATAATTTTCAAAGTTATTTTCATGCAGAAGAAAAATAATTATCATTTTGAGTATGTCACAGAGTACATCTATGAGAACCACTAACCAATTGGCATCAAATACTTCCAAGACTCGGATTTGTAACTCCAGTGATGGAATGGGTGGGACAAGAGGGCTTTGGGTTAGGATTTGGGGAGGGATCTAGAAAACATGAAGACTGTATAAGTACATCTCAGGTCTTCTTAGCAGACTAAGATATAGCGGTTTCTCCTCTACCCACCCCCCACCTCTACAAAAAGAAGCTAAATGTAAATTTTACACACTGACCCTTAGAAAGTTTGCAATGTTCAGGTATTTTACAATTTAATGGGTATGAAAGAGTTAGTTCAGGATGCATTGACAAGTGATGAATCTTTTAAACTCTAAAATTCTGATTCATGTCCCAGCTGAGAAGCAAAGTCTCAAAATAGGACATTAAGACTGAAAGACTGCCATCAATACAGGTAGTGATCTCAGTTCAGTTTACACTGCTCAGTCACGCTGTAAAAATGCACTCCCAGCTGCCCAAGCACGCATCTCTGCCAGCGGCTTTAGCACAGAGGGGAAATGTGGCCAACCTGGTAATAACCCTTCTAAGTGATGGTTTAAGCACAAGAGCTGGAGAATGGGCATCAGTGAAATTAAACTGCTACTCTTTAGTTCTGGAAGTACCTTGCACATTTGTGTTTGCCTTTGGCATGACATTCATGAAGGAATACAGGACAAACATACTTGGAGAAACTGTCAGAAAAAGTAGTACTAATATTAAAATACACTAGAGATTACTACTAAATGGACATCAGACACCTACGAAAACACTTTCAAAACACATATAGAAGCTCTATTAGATTACAAATTTCCAAAATAGCTATTTTATATTCTTGGGGCAAATAGATAAGAATATGCAAACACTCATGGCTTCAGGTATTCCGTTTCATTTAGGAGGTACCTGTTCAGCAGCAGACTGCACTGCCAACTGAATAAATGAGGAGACAATGCATAGCAGGAGTTTCCTGACATTTTTTGTGGGCTTTGGTTGCTGATTATATTGCTCATATACAGTTCTAGAGTATGACTTACTCACATAATGGACAGAAATTCATTGAGCATTAATGTCTTGAAGAAAATCCTTATCCCATTAAGAGAGAAACCTTTTGACCTTAAGTAGAAAATTATACTTGTTTCCAGTAATGGCATTGTCAAAATTGTATCTTTGCAATGAGTATACTTTGATAATTAATGCCAGCAAGATCAGACAACAAAGTGAATTTCGTTTCCCGATTACAATACATAGTGTGCTTTTAATGGTCTATATTATCCAAGGCTGCTGTGCAATTTGCCTGTTACCATCAAACCTGAGGAGTTCTTGAGCAAACTATTTGGGTAATAGTAAAGTCACCTGTGTAATTTATGGATATGGACTCTCTCTCTTTTTTGCTACAAAACAAATGTTCAAAGCAGACTGCTATCTCAGCGGCTACTAAGGTTTTCTTTACAATCTGTTACTGCAGAAAAGAATATCTTCTCAAGTCATTGTGAAACTATTACATACAGTAGAAAAGAACAAAGTACATGTATCCTTTAGTAACTCTTTCTGAAGCTAATAAAACAGCTAATTACCAAGATACTCTGCAAGATGAAGAGACACTTGCCTCTTATGATTAAGTATCACCAATAGAGCAGTCCAGGCAGGTGGAAAATAAGTCTCAACATCCATATTGTCCATGGGTATTAGTCTCAAACTGAGGCCACAAAAGCTCAGAGGCTTGGGCTTCACGTAAGTATACCACGGCATTTGCAAAGTTTTAGCAATGTACTCATGTTATAAACAGCACAAAAGTTGTAGTAAACTGATTTTTCCTATTTGTGCATGAAATCCAGTTATCACAAAATTCACTAAATTCAACTGCTCTTTCAACAATGGCAGAAAGATGGCTATTGAGCCTCAACAATGCTTGGATGCTGCAGAAGATGTGCTTTTTGCTCGTGTACGTGTTCATTATCCTACCTGTGAAAGTAAGAGGCTGATAAGGGAAGAAAACCCATTTTCCCTTTCTAGCCATTTTCAAGTTGCTACCTTGATTTGCAGCATCCGTAATTCCCTGTAATACTGACAAGGTGCAGTGCTATGTTGTTCTACATACATACACCAGGAGAGACTGCGGTCTCTACAAAATTCTTGAAAAGAAATCACCACATACAGCTATACTCAGACAGACAATTCTTAAGATACAAGAAGGTGGCAAACAACATTCAGTAACTAATTGATGTACTGACACTTGCTTCATTAATAGTCTTACTACGTTTGTACATTAGTCTACAAAAATCAGCACTAGACTTACAGCATTACTTAAAAGTGCTCAAAATGGTTTCATCACAATATATGATTTTAACTTTTTGCATTAACTGAATAGGGACTCAAACTTCTCTAATTGAACTTGATACCTACTGATTTTCTATTACACTAACATGCATCTTATTCATGGAGGCATTTAAAACCCTCTGTTTTACAGAAGCATGGATAATGATGTTATCTCTTCAGGTGCATTAACCTCCTCTGCCTTTACACATCTACAGGAAAGATCTATGAGTTAATTGACTAGATTCTCTTTTTAGGGATATGGAGGGAAAAAAGATTTTTTTTTTTTTTTTCTCCAGTCACTACTCACATCATCCCGAGATAGATACCTAAACCATGGTAGAGGAAGTGAATGCTTTGGAGCAGGGTTATCTCCACTAGCTACAGAAGGAGTCAAGGTGACAAGCTGATCTATACACATATACATGGCTAGGCAAAATGAAGGTTATCTTTAGTAACTAAATGTTTTTTTAGAAACCCACAATATCATGACTTCAAATAACGTTGCTTATTTCTGGGCAAGAAGCATTCCTTGAAAACGTGATGCAGTATCTCCAATATACAAGCAGCTATTTACTGTGCATGTAACCTCATAAGACTTTTTTTTAATATAAATATAGTAATCAAATAATGTTTTCTTACCATGGCAGGAGCCATCCACTTCTTCATATCCTACACTGCAGATGCATCGTCCTAGAGGCACAAGCCAATCCCCATCTGCTCCACAATACAATTTTGGAGTATCACGTTCCTCAGCGCTCTTCACACAGGAGCCCCGTACTTCCACCAAAGAAGAAGAATCAACCCTTGGAATAGTATCAGGAAACATAGCCAAGTTACGGACCGTGAAAGGGCACTTTTTGTAATAAACACGGACTGAGACCAGAGCAATGCACGCTCCAATGTCCTGAAATGCAAGATAAAATCCTTTCTTGTTTATTGGCCCAACCTCACGAACTTCTGTGTTCAGTTTAAGAATGCGGTCACCCAAGTCCATTTGGGTAAAGCTCTCATCAGCTGCAATAGTATCAATTTTAATGTACTGGTTTGGCTTGAATTTTACTCCATGAGACTCATCTGACTCCATGTAGTAGAGATTGAAAGTTTCCTTGCAGGTTCCCAGTACCCATGGAATACTGTTGCAGTCCCTCAGCGTAAACTTCATTTCCACATAAATTTTCTGTGCAGCATCACGGGAGATCCAGCTTGTTCGAAGCCAGTTGTTTTGGTTTGGTTCCATCACATTACATACTTGGTAAGTATGAATGGGACGATTGTGTTCATCCATTTCAGTTATGGCATCCCACTGAAAAGAAAATAAAATTGTTTGAAAGCTAAGAAAAATATGTATTATGCATATACACAGTGTGTATACATACACATGCACACACCCCGCATACACACACCTATAGCTTAACTAAGAATAATTATTTACTTGAAGTTTAGTGGAAAGACAGTAGTTAGAAGCAGATACCAACTAAAGAATGGCACAACAAGTTTTATTTCAGAAACTCTACGATAAATTCCTATTAATAACATTTAAAAGCTAACATGGCTCAGTAGAAGAGGAAAATACTAGCCATGTTTATACTAGCAAATTTAATAAGTCTGAGAACATTCCTGAGCACGTCATTCAATCATCTATGCCAAAAAACCCCCTGCTGGAACAGACCTGTTTGATACACTAGTGGGCTGCCCCTCTGGCAGTCCTCCCAGCAATTCCCATAGCTCAGGCACACAGCACTAGCCAGGCACCTGCAACAGGCAGCAGCTGGGATGCAGCTGCTCTGGTTTGGTGGGTCTGAGGTGTTTGGTGTAGGTTGCCCTGACGTACACAATTGCCCTAGACAGAGATGTTACATTTCTGGCTCCATGGGGTCTGTATTACACTTCTGTTTTGTTTGTTTGGTTTTTTTTAGAAAAGCATCATGATATTGTTGCCTTTATAAATTCTCTTTCTTACAGTTCAGAGGTGAAGAAGGAATTTTTTTTCCCCTCTTCTGCCCCACAAAGTTTTGTGTTACATCAACTTCAGTAACATGTTCTCAAATTCTGGCGGTTGGTGCATGAAAAGCTGGACAGGATCTGGCAATGCACTCTCTCAGCCTAGAGGCCAACCGTACCCTGGGCTGCACCACAAGCAGGGTGGCCAGCAGGTCGAGGGAGGGGGTTCTGCCCCTCTGCTCCGCTCTGGTGAGACCCCACCTGCAGTGCTGCCTCTGCTCTGGGGCCTCAGCACAGGAGAGACGTGGGGCTGTTGGAGCGGGGCCAGAGGAGGGACACAGAGATGACCCGAGGGCTGGAGCAGCTCTGCTGTGAGGGCAGGCTGGGGGAGCTGGGGCTGTTCAGCCTGGAGGAGAGAAGGCTGCGGGAAGATCATCTTGCAGCCTTTCAATACTTAAAGGGGGCCTACAAGGAAGATGGGGACAAACTCCAGCAGGACCTGCTGTGATAGGACAAGGGATAACAGTTTTAAATTGAAAGAGGGGAAACTTAGACTAGACATAAGACACTTTTTTACAGTGTGGGTGCTGAAGCACTGGCACAGTTTGCCCAGAGAAGTGGTAGAAGCCCCATCCCTGGAAATATTCAAGGCCAGGTTGGACACGGCTCTGAACAGCCTGATCTGGTTGAAGATGTCCCTGCTTGTTGCAGGGGGGTTGGACTAGATGGCCTTTAAAGGTCACTTCCAGCCAAAACTATTCTATGAATCTATGGAAATTCCTGCATAGAGACTCTCAAAAAACATGAACCTTTGAAAAATTATCCATGTGCTACATATGAAAGGCTTAAATGCCTAATATATTACATAATCTCCTACCCTAAACGATTACCAACATTGCCAAATTAGCTCTAATATTATTGAGTCAACTTCCCATTAAGCATTCCTAACATCAATATAGCATTAGATATAGATGCTTTCATAACAAACCACAGAACTAGTTCTGTATCCAAAAGCATTTCATCCTATCAGGAGTTGTAGAGTGGCTCTTTAAATGTCCCTGTGCTCGTATGGCATTCTAAAGATAAAACTGATATACCAAATAAAGCCAAAAACCTGTTCATAAATACTACTCAATATAACTGACTACATTGTTTTAACACTATGAAACATCAAACTATACACTATTCATGTTCATGGTTTAGCATTCTTGGAATAGTTTTACTATGAACACAGATTTAGTTAAAATTATTTGCCCACAGAAAAGATGCATAAGCTTAGAATTGAGAAAGCAGAAGTTGAAAACACTCTCAAATTTTTGAAGTTATCTTGGTTAATTTCACTGTATGGCATCTAATAAAATTATATATTAATTACATACAGGTGTACAGACATAACATGCCAAAGCACATGCTCAAATATGCGCAATATGCAATTCTGAGTACAAAAACAGGATAATGACCTTACACATCATTGTTCAAACATGAATTCAAATTCTGCTGGCCCCATGATACATCAACCTTGCATATTTTTCTGCTTTAATACACATAGTAGCAGTATTTTTGGAATTAAAGTTACACTCCTAAAGATGCATTTTGATGCTTTTAGCAGCTGAATATTCCTAATGCCTACTTATTTCACTATTACTGAGAAGGTATGTTTGGTCTGTGGTCTACCAGGTTGAGAAAACTTAAATAAGAGTTCAGTTTACTACTTTTATACAATTAAATATATATATATTTATTTATACATTTACCATTTAAAAATTTGGTGAAAAGACAGATTTTTATCTGTTTGTCTTTTTTGGTGGAAGAGAAAGCTATTACTTGAGAGTTAGGCCCTCTTAACTCTTAGGTCCAGAATCTGTGGGTCCATTAGCCTGAAAACTAATTTGAAATAGAATTTGGAATTCATGCTTCACTTTTGGGCATTCTTCCTCTCACAGCAATAGCGATAACCCCAGCCAAAGGTCCTGTTCTAAGAATCACAAAACATACTACTTACATGATAGCTGGACAACAGCAAATACTTGGCTAACACCCTGCTAATTCTGAAGAGATTCTTACATAGCCAAGGGCTTTTGTCCTCTGACTTGGGTGCACATTCAGAAAGGGCAAAGCTGCTACTTCAGCATTCATGGCAAGACCAGAAAAAAAATCAGATTTGGTCAAAATTGTATGATGGAGGCCTAGTTAGTACAGGGCTTCTTGTACCATTGCCTCTAAATTGCTTTTTGAACTGTGATTTAAGTCTACCCTGTTGCAAGCAGTAAAATATACCAAATAGATCTTAGCTTTGGGAAAGGAAAAGGGGACTTCCATGCTGTGGTGGGCCAGGCCTCTTTCCTTTTGCCAAGCTTGAAGCCATACAGCTTAAACTGATTCAAAATTCCAGAGTTGTGAAGGATTAAAGGCGGAGAAGAGGAGGTGGGGGGAAGCAGTTTAATTAAAATCCATAGCTCCAAGCCTTAAAACCTCATCAGAAAAGGTTCATTAAAAATAAAACAGAGAAGTCTCTCAGCTGCTGATCTTTATTTTGACTACCATATCTGTTACATGAGCCAAGGAGACAGTAGGTTTTTCTTCATCTAAAACATGTATTATAAATTTAAGCATTATTACATAAGTTTGTGTTACACACAAATACAAAATTGCAATGTCAATTTAGACAAAATAAATATAAGTGCAAATGGTTTTCTGCATTGCATGTATCAAATGACATTAAAAGGAGGATGTGCTCTAAGTTCTAGAGAGATCTCTTGTAAAAAAAAAAACCACACACGCCAAAAAAGCAAACAAAACCACAAACAAACCAAAAAACCCCAAACAAACAGAACCATAAAACCACAAACAACCAAACCCAAAAAAAAAAAACACACGCCAAAAAAGACCCAACACACACCCACAAAAAAACAAACAAAACCACAAACAAACCAAAAAACCCCAAACAAACAGAACCATAAAACCACAAACAACCAAACCCCAAAATAAAAGACTAGTAGGTGGTATGGCAATGTAGTTCTTAAAATACAGAGCAGTCTTCAGAACCAGAGTAAACCAGCTTAAAGCAAACAAGATGCCTCAAAAATATTAAGAAAAACCTATCCTCCCCCTACCATAACATTCTCTTCAGAAATATTTATATATTCACTTTGAATCAATATTTCGATTTGAACTTCGAAATTAAAGCCCTGAAGTTCACTGCTAACCATGTAGTTAATCATATAAATCTATTACTTCTGTAGGAAAGCAAAGGCTCAGCACTTCAATAACTGGTTTAAAAGAATAAAACAAGATGGATTCATCAAACATGGACAGTGCGTTCAAAGAAAACCTTGTAGGCTCCATGCTTATGCCTTTCATTGAGCTCCCAGATAGCCTGCTGACAATTCCCAATTTATAAGAATTCATGCATTGGACAAGAGAAACATTTAAAAGGCATCTGCAAAAATATTTAACAAAATCTAATCATTATGTAAATAAAACATTTCCAAAAAAGGCTAACATCCAATATTTCAGCTAGCCAGGTATGCTTATAAACACAGCTGTGAGTTTGCTGGCACGTGCTCTTAATTACTAGTCCTGTATAGTGGAGTGCAAATGAGGTGAATTCCACCACCCTAAATGTCAATGTAATTTGCTGAAAACTCTGACAAAACTCAATCTGTGATAATATCTGACAAGGACACATTCTTCCAGCACAAAATACAATCTGCTTTTAATTTGACACAAACATTGAATTTGTCTTCAGATACAAAAGAACCAGAAAATATTACACAGCAGTTAAATTCGGTGCAGAGAACAAAAAGCCAATTTATCAAATACAAACTAGGATTTTTTTTTTTTATGTATTTCATATCATAGCTCCTAAGTAATCAAGTGAAAAGTATTTTTATAAGTGTTTTAGTTGTGCAAAACTAGTCTTCACTTAAACCTTAAAAGCAGCTCCCCCCCCCCCCCCCCAACCTAACTCGACATGCACAGAAGTTGACAGACTCTGTCTGGTCTAGGCAAGCTGACAGTTCAGACTTCCTTGAAACTGAGCCTCTTGGTATCCCAGTATGCCACGTTACTTCCAGACATTTATTATGTTCCTTTTAAATGAAGCAAACCTCTGATAATTTTGATGGAAGCAACAACAGCATAAAGCTTTTTTTTTTTTTTTAAACACATCTGCCATTCCAGGACTTATTGAGAAGAAATGTTGAAAACAGTTTAGAGGAAAGACTTCAAAATTCTATTTTAACATTGTAATCAAAATCAACATGGATAAGAGGTTACATTTTACTTTCACATGAAGCATAGAGGAGGAGTAAATGTCGCTAAAATAGAAGAGCATGGAATTTGAAGATTGAGAGAAGATTTTAAGATTGTTTGTCACATTCAAGTACAAAATACAAGATTAGGCTACAAACA
Organism: Podiceps cristatus; assembly: GCA_000699545.1. Taxonomy (NCBI): domain Eukaryota; kingdom Metazoa; phylum Chordata; class Aves; order Podicipediformes; family Podicipedidae; genus Podiceps; species Podiceps cristatus. The sequence continues at coordinate 28,927 of KL270930.1, forward strand.
ACACTGAGATTTTAGTTAGATCTCAGCTGTTTTCACATCTCTACAAGTTAGTTTATAACCTGTTCAATTTTTAGAACTTCACTAATATTTAGCACCTGTACAGAAAACACTATAAAGAGCAAATTACCTAATTTTGATCCTGTACTAACTGTAATACTGAAATGTTTTTAGTGTTCCCCATTTTTGTTGTTCATACTTTAAACTACATGCTACAGACTTACAAAATCAGCAAGATTCATTTTTACAATTCAGTAGGTTGTGTCACCAAAGGCTGTACAAACATAGGAAGAGAGACTGCAGGTCACATATTTTCTGTTAATTTTAAACATATTATTGTCTGATAAGAAAATGTCTTAGCAATACCATTCTACAGAAAAGTAAACACTGTGCACCAGTTTCAGCCTGATGGAAGCAGTCAGCTTCCCTGCAAACACCAGAGTTATTTCAACAAGTCCAGAATCTTGACTGTTATCTTTTAAACCACGGTCGGCCTCTAAAGCGAGGCCTTAGAGGTCAGATTGTGCTGCTTAAAGAAGAGAGTTGTTAAATTGATGATTAGCATGATTTGCCCAGTGCTAGCCATATACAACATTGGATTTATGGGGGGAACGCAGAACAGAAAGGACCGAGAGGACATTAGTTCACCCTGTTGTCACCTCCCAGCCCTCTGCGGTGGCACCGTAAGCTTGCAGGTTCCCACGTCAGCCCTACGGCTCCTCTTGAGCTTCCAGTCCCAGGTGCTGCACGCAGGCAGCAGTCAGGGCACTGCACCAGCCCCAGTGCAACCTTTCCCCGTCAAGGCCTGCACTGCAGGCTCTTCTCCACCCTGTCACTTGAGGCTCATTTCCCACTGGCGATGTCCCTCGTGCCTTTTGCTTAGAGACAAGGCCAAGCAGATTCTCGCTGTTTAGCAGCAGCCCTATTTGCCCTTGCAGAATCCATTGCAATATTTTATTTTTTCTGTCCAACTTTGCTGTAAGAAGCTTTTCCAGTTAATAGGGATAGATATATTAAGCAGTTGAAAATGTCTATTTTGTAATGAGCTTATATCTAGATAACTTCACATGTAGCAAAAGACACTTTTCCCGCAAGTTCTCACATGGGTGAAATTAAGAGTGGGTTCTTAATCTCAGATAACAGTTATTCAGGCATGGATTCCAGCAGCAGTTTGGTAATCTAAGATGGCAATTTTAGCATCTTGCACAGCTCAAGATTCTTTTTATTGACATTTTATTTCGTTTAAAGGAAAAGGAAGGGATGCTTGTTACTTAGGCCCACACCCTTATGCATTGGTTTAAGGAATGGAGGAGACCGTCTGCTCTTACAAGTTTTGCTGCATTAGTATCCTAAGGTAGAAAGCTCCCTCCCCTTTCTCCTTATCCTTTTACTCAAAGGGCAATTCTTTAAAAATGAAGGATTCTGCACTTACACTGGTTAGGTATGTTTATCTTAGCTCACTGCTGAATAAGTCAAGATTGTGGCAGACTTAGCATGCAACACATTTGGATATTAAGTACATAATAGCACCCCTGGGTAAAATATTCTACTGATTAGTATCAGCTTTCCATGGAAAGAATTGAAGAAAAAAGTTGTGCCTGGAAAGAACACAGGACAGGAGATCAGGGAGCAAAATCTGCTGACCTCAGCCACTCTGCATTTGACTACCTCCTAAGAAAAGGCCTCAACAGTAGAACATCTTACTACCTACCTGGCAACAGAAGAAAGATTTCCTTTCAAAACAAGGAGTAAAATATGTAAGGATCATGCTACAGAGATCTGGCTTACTCTACTGGTTTCAGAGAGCGAGGTAATTTCGGAAATGCAGCTGTCAACTACTTCTTACACAAAAGCGTAGGCTGGCATTTGAACCTGAACTGCAGCAGTAAAATTTTCTGCAGCAGTAAAACTCCTCATTACCCACAGATGTCCACTTGGAACAGGTAGATCCCTAGTTGTAAAAAGGATGGACTGTTTGTTATATAAAACTGCTGCTATAAAACAAACCAACCACACACACTATACACAACCTAACAGGTCTGGAGAAAGTTACAAGTGTGTCCATGCAACTCATGTACCCAAGAAAAGTTAAGTGAGCATTTCCGTATTTATTGCATGCAATGAGGAAAAAAAGAAAGTGGATAGTATTTTTCCTAATATTTTAATTGGTTCTTCTATTTTGTAATTTTTATAAATGGTTTATTACTCATTTTGGACATCAGTATTTGCAGTTCACAGCTGGGAGTTATCTAACGAAATCACTTTCAACTGTTAGCTACTGACAATCTTTTAGATCCTATTTCCATGGAAACAAGCTGAATGGTAAAAATAGAGAGAGTTTTAAAAGTTTTTAAAATTCCCTTCTACTATCTCCAGTGAGATGATCTCCATAGAAATGAGATCAGAAAGGTCTAAGCTTGGAAACAATAGAGAAGGACTTGCACTTGGCATACACAGATGCTGACTGCCATCTGTAAATGCAGATTTAAACATCTAGCTGCTGTAGTGACATTCAAGCAAAATAAACTATACTAGATAACAGAATTGCGGGGGGGG
>KL270932.1:0-23753 GCA_000699545.1 Podiceps cristatus
CCCATCCTCTGCCGCTTCTCGCGGCAGCCCAAAAGCAAGCAGGGCCCAGGAGGTCTGCGAGGCCGGTGAGGCGGTGGGGCACAGGGCAAGCACGTCGCTGCCTGCAGTACAGGCCCCATCCGCAACAGGGCCACGCCGGACTCCGTGAGAAATGGGAGTCACAGCTCCTTTGCGAGCAAGGCTTTGCGTGGCTGTCTCGGGACTCTGTGACAAACCAGGGCACGGGGTAGCCCAAGAGCTGAGCTAGATACATTCTGCCCGAAACACAGTTTTACACAGTGAATGTCAGCCCAGCAATGACGACAGGACCTTTATGAGAGGGGTTTAAACAGAGCAACGGTGAAGAGTAAAACCATAAACAGCAAGAGCCACCTTGCCGTTATGACCAGAGTTAAGGGCAGGCAGTTGGGTAATGGTCCTCAGAGGACGAGCGATTAAGCAGCATCTCCAAACATGAGGTCCATCGTGACACTCCAGCAGTCTTACATGGAGAAACCACATTAGCACGAGTTTTCCTAACAGACCTTAGAAAGCCACTGTGTGTCCAGCTCCTCAGCCACGCCACGTAACCACCACTCGACACGCACCTTTTGGACAGGCAGCTGTGCCCACGGCTTGCTGATGTAGCACTTGGAGCCAAACCATAATAAAAATGCGATGAGTGTGGTGTAACATGACTTAGAACACAAAGCCCCGAGGATAACACTTATTCTGACACGCTAAAACCCGACCCGGGCCATCTCAGAAAACAGGGGGGTTGCCATTTTACATACACCTGCAACACCGGCTGCGGTCGGAAGGGGCAGTTCCCCAGACAGGTACCTGCAAACACTCCTGTTCCTCCTTTACTAAACCGGTATATTCCCCTGTAAATGGAAGGCCAACAGACTTGTTGAATTCAACCTAGCACAATCCTCCCAACGCCGCTATCACCAACCCGGCATCTCTTGGTCAAAGCGGGTGGGAACGTGGCTGCTGTTTGCACAAACCCAAGAAACTGCAGCCGCATGACGCAACTTGGAGGAATAACGTCCCGCTCTCGGTCCCAAAGCACCCACCCAGGCAGGCGCGTTTGTCCCTTACACATGCTGCCTTTTAGTCGCACATCCGAGTTAGGCCTCCGCACCCTTGTGAAGCAAGAGGTATTTTTATTCCCACTCTCCAAGCAATCCACTTAAAACTCCGTCTTAGTGACTTCACTGATAGGACACAGGAAGCCTGCGGCTGAACACTCAGCGGCCCAGCGCTGCACACAGAAGATTATCCAACCCTTGAAAAATCCAACAGTCGCTCAATCTTCTCCCCAAGTATCACAGTAACATTAAAAAGCAACAGTCCTGGCAAACGGAGGAAGGACACCTGCCAAGAGGGCAGTTGCCCTCATTTTGTTCACCAGTGAAATCTGCAGAGAGAGAATTTTGTTTGTTAAAAAAACACCCTAAAAACAACAAGCCCGTAATATAAAGCAGCTTAAGTTTTAATAAAAGCCTGTCTATCCAAAGTAAATTAAAGAAAAATCCAGAGGTCAAACCAAAATAAATACAGCTCTGTGGGGCTACAGTTGTATTAGGAAAGCTGGCCTCTCCATGACACTGAGGGCGAAACATTCTCTCTTCAGAGATGGAGCTTCAACGAGCTCGCGCAGGTTAGGAACTGATGCTCTGCTGTTAAAACCGATAGATAAGTGAAACAAAATTTTTAAACCTGGTATCTTTTTACTTTGACCCAGATAAATGACCCACTTCTCTATTTTGCTAGCTTCTGCATCAAACCAGCAATTTCCTTTCTCGTTCCTCAACCATACGTCCCTCTGGCACCCTTTCCTCCTTCCCAGCCTTTCTTCCAGCTATAGCTTTTCCTTCATTCAAGCAGTATTGCTTTTGGACCAACTACGTGCTATGGTTTACCTGTAGTACTGGATTTTATGCAAGTTGTGGGAAAACCCAGCATCTCAAAGTCAATTTTAAATGCTCCAAAACAATAAAAATGAAACAAGGTTATTATAGAAAGCATAACATAAGCACATATACTTTATTTATATGGCATCAACTTCAGTAATTTAAAACACATGTGCAGTAGAGATTCTCACAATTTAACAAGATCTAGAGCACATGTGCAGACACAAACGGGTTTGCCTGAAAGCTGCGGCATCCAGAAAGATTAGTACTCAGTTTAAGAACTATGTATTTATTTGAACACAGATACTGGTCTGATCTCTGCGTATGTATATTCTGAAGGATGCATATTTGCACTTCCTCAAGGGCCTTACAGCCATCCGCTATCCTGCCAAGTGACATCCTTCGGTACTTTCTTTTCACTTGTTACGCGCAGAGGATGTTGAGGAAGCACCTGTTGGATCTGAGCTCAGCACAAGCGTGCCTCAGCAGTGCAAACTGCTGCGAACATCTCCCTTACCCATCAGCCAGGCTTGGAAGGTCACGAAGCTGTGTATCGAAATCACCACTAAAACGTTAACGGAAATATCTGTGAGTAGACCTGCCAACAGCTTTATGACTTATATTGGTCCTACAGACACATCAGCAACACAGTAGCGTCACCAGTGGCACAGAGTAAGGGCACAAAGCTCAATGTGCTTACAGTACAGCGACGGAAAGCTTCCTACATTGATCCCAACTACCAACCCAATGAATGGTATTTACAAATTTTAGGAATAACGCTTTCTATTTATAATGATGTTATAAGCAGGAGTTACACAATTACATATTTATTGGCCCCTTTTAGGATTCCATAAAAATTAAGTGTAAAGCAGCCAGCACAGAGATGTATACTAGTACCCAGAGGTTTGGCAAAGAAAGCAAGTCATATCGACCCAGACAGGCAAACAACAGGGGGTGTGTGTCACAATCATTATTTTGATAATGTACAGTTCAGCCTGGTAACATCAGATTGTAACACTCTGGTTTACATTGAAGTTTATTGCGTGTCCCTGCCAGGCATACAACATTTCAGTTTTGCTAGCTAATTAGCCCTTTTGTTTAACTTTAGTGTGCCCTGCTACCACCTAGCCAAGTGCCCTTTGCAGTTACCTCACAGTGCATCCCCGGTTTTCCGGAACCACTTAATCAGCAATGAAAACATTTTATCCTTTAACTTGCCTCTAAGTGATATTTACACTGACATTGCATTTGCTCTCCATTTTGTCATCCTCACACAACAGCAGAGATGGCAAAAGCAGCTCTGCCACCAGTAAAGGCATGGACTGAAATAAAAGTTTGTCTCAGTCTCAAAAAGTGGTTTGTAGGTGGTCATAGCGAAGGGGGAAATAAAAGATTTCAAGGGTATATTTTCAGCTCCGCTCTTGAGATAATAGCAGGAGAAATCGGCCTTCCTGACCACACAGAGTGTTGTGATACAAGCTTTATCAACAGAGGCCACACACATTGCAGAAAGTTCGTGCATAACCGATTAAGCTTAAAAGCAGCACGCATTTAAGTGACAAGGTGCCTACATGTGCTGCTTTATTGAAATCACTGGTAATAAGAAGTCAGTGTCTATCCTGTAACCACCACCTTCGGCTTCATCAATACTGGGCTGGGGTGGAGGGGGTGGTCTGCGGGGGGTGGTCTGCAGTAGGCAGAGAGAAAGTGGTACTATATTGTCACATAACCCATAACATGAGAAACAATCAATTGCAGCAAGAACAGCAAAATACCTCAAAATAGCAGTAAAGCTTCACTAGGAACTTGAAAAAAAGTTTATATTGTGGCATTTTGGAAAGGATGCACAAAATGAGAACAACCAAGGGTTCATCAAATATCATTTTACTAAAAAAAAAAACCACAACAAAAAACCAAAAAACACAACCCCCCCCCCAAAACAACAACAAAAAATAACCCCCAGAACCAAAAAAACGAACAAAACCACAAAACAAAACAACACAATCTGCGAATACTGCTGTATGTACCAGAGAAATTGTGATCTCAAAGGTACTGTATTTCTGGCATGTGTGTAGGCACGTTGTTCTATTCTTCTGAAATCCCCTGAAATGCCAAGTTAAGCCAGGCTAAGAGCAGCACACGGATGAGAGCTGAAGAACGTGAATGTGTTGAAGGAAGCAGCAGCAGCTGAGCAGGAGATATTCAACTCTACCAGCACTGAGCAAGTACCCGAGAACTCTTAATAAAGGACGGCATGGTCGCACTCAGACACTACATGGAGAAGTGACGTGAAATCGAGGGTAGAGTTGGTTTTTACTGCCTGCATGTTCATCGCTCCTCCTGAGCCAGCCTACCCAAGTGACAGAAGCTCTCTGCAAAACACACACCGGAAGGACATTTGTTTCCCAAGCGTCTGTTCCAGTGAGTTTGTGGCAAGCTGATTCCGAGTTGATGAACTGTCATGGAGCTGGAAAGGAACATCAGACTCAGACCTTAGTTTGTAGTATCCCTAAAAACTTCACACTGTTTTAAAAATAATTTCTGTTTTTAAAAGTTATTATTCTGAATCCAGGCAGTTCCAAGATCACTGTATTCTGCTTAAAGTTTCCCCTGCTTTCAACTGAAAAGGTTCTTTACTTTCTGTACCAGCTGCTGGATACCATTACATCGCACCCCAGTTCAATGAGGGATGAAACAGTCCCTCTACAGTACCTTTCTTATAGTTCATTACAAAATAATAAAATATCACAATGACACAGCCTGAGGAGGCAGAGAGTTTTCCTCCTTCTAGTTTGCAAAACAATATGCTTGGCACTGCTATATAAAGGAACAATAAACTGGAAAATATTTGCAAATAAACATCTCAAATCTATCACTCATAAAACTGTCTTCCATATAGACAAAGTTTTCTGGGCAAAAGCCTAGCAGTAGCTCCAGGTGACACTGAAGCTCAAGTGACAGGTGATGGATGAAATCCCTTTTCTTATTTCAGTGAGGGAGGAGGAGAGAAGAAAACACAAACAAGTAAAGATGTGCCAGGGAAGCTAATGCATTTATCACTCTGAGTGCCCAAAAGAATGTCTTTTGACACATGCATCTCACAGATTAAGTCAGAGGAAGAAGTCTTATTAAGCAGAGTGCCTGCTGATAGGCTGCATGGGGTGCTCACAGCATACTGTAAAGACTGAGAAACTGAATTTATACCATGGCAGCCACCGTTAGTTCCTTCCTAGAGATAACACAAGTGAGAATTTCATCTCACATTTTACCATTCCTTTTTAAATTTTTTTTTCTTGCCCTAATTTTGAAGTTTAACTAGGCTGCACTCCAGGGAAGCATTAATGCAATATGCATTTTGTACTGAAAAGCTAAAGTGAAAGACTCTTGTTCTTTTCCTTCCCTCCCCCAAATATGCTGGACCTCAAACTTCATATAAAGAGGCAAAACCTCTAAAACTTGGCTAAGAAGTTCTCCCTGGGGATTGTTTAACATATTTGGAGCTACTTGCTACAAATACACAGAACTCTCCCTGTAAATTTTACAACACAACTACTGTTTTCACAGACTTAGGTAAATATGGCATGGAAAACAAAACCCTAATTGCAAGTTGGCATGAAACTCGAGACTAAGGAGTCAAAGGTGTAATCAGCACAGGAAAGGAGGGTATCTGTGTCCGCACTGTTACTGGTCAGGACTATCTATGCTTGGGTGGGAAAGGCACGGAAGGAAAAAGGGGAGATGATGGGAGTGAACTTGCAGAGTTTTCCCAGACAAATGGACAGCCACTAAGGAAACGCAAGTTTCCCTCCCTGATGCTGAGAATGGCTTCATTTCAGTACAGCAAATGATTTTATCTGGTAATGTCACATTTAGATGACAGCATGAGGGAAAAACAATTCATGAAATAAGCACGAGACATTTATTGTAGGAGATTTTTTCTCCAAGCATGCGTTACAAAATGTATCACACACAGCTTACATTATGTAAGATTAAACAGGGGAAACTATTCATTGTAATTCCTGACACTTACAGAGTAATTCCTTAGCCACTACTTCTAAAGAGCAGGACCGCAACATCCAGAAGTCACAAAATTAACTTGATTCACACCCAGAGCAGTGCACGTTTGCATTCCACATACAATTCGGAACATACACATGCTGCATCCCAGATAATTTGGTTTCTTAATACCTCGCAGGCCCAGCACAGATCAGAGCAACAGGAGGCCAGTAACAGCTTCTGCAATGTAAACGACACCATAAAGCACCTAAAACCTGAAATAGTTCAAATTTATGAAACAGATGAAAATATTTCCAGCAGTCGTTCAGCCTAAGTACTGTTTGCCCGGAGGAGGGGCCACTTCACCGCTCCAAAGTAAAACCAGTTTGGTCAGCGTGCATGGGAAGGCGTGCGCTGGTCGGACACAGGGCTACCAACACTACCAAGCAGCTGGCCACAGGGATTCACCTCTGCTGAAGTTACGCATTTCGAACAGTCGTGGAGGTAGAAGCATGAAGATCTTGCCTTTGAGGAATCCTCAAACCTAACATACCACTGATTAAGCGTTTCAAGCCATTTGTAAGAATTAACAGTTCTTTTTCAGTACGTTAAATGAAAGATTTGTAAATTTACTAAAAAAAAAAAAAATACCTTTGAAATTTTACATGACACTCTTGACACTTGTTTATAGTCAAGATATCACACACAAGAACCCATCATACTCTCACAGCAGTGCTGTCCTGGATCTTCGCTGCACTTGCCAGTCTTGCTCCGTTAAAGCTCGGCATACCATATTTCCCCAAATTTGTTACAAAACAATATAGTAGTTTTCATGCTTTGGTTTTCTGATAAAGGAAATGGCTTAACTGGATTCACTTACCCAACGGATGTGAATCTCACACTTTGATGGTACAAAACTTCAAGCATCTTACAAAAAACAACATGATGATACAACCTTGACATCAGCCCTCTCCCGCAAATTCTGGACATATTTGGACAGAAAGTGGCAGGATAATACAATTTAAGATTAAGACTACCATGCGCTTTTTTTCAGGCACTGCACTAACATACGCCGGAAGCACACTGGCCTACTTTAGTAAGGAACTGGTGGATTATAAAACCTTTCATACATAGGATTGTTGGCTTTGTATCATATTGTTTCTAAATAACATTTATTGAAAAGCAAGTTAAGCTAGTCACCGAGTGAAATCATGCTAGCAGTAAAAAAAAACCAACCTCAAAGAACACCTAAAAGAGTAAAATCTATGGAAAATACCACTTCTCAATATAAAAATAATATAAAACACAACTAATTGAATTACTTGAAATCATTGGAAGTTTCCATTTTAGGCTCAGAATATTTGAAAGCATTTTTTTAAAAAAGCCCCCCCTGGAAGCATACAGAGGTCATGAGAAGGTCCTTATGATGGAACTGCCTTCCAAATTATGGCTAGATTATCACTTTACAGGACACAAGTATTTTTATTACCGTGACATGCTTGCACTGACCTCGTTAAGAGGTCACGGATTACATCTTGAAAGACAAACACCATAAAATAGAGGAAACTTCTGAGTCCAAATCTCATCTGATCAGGGAAAAAGAAAAGAGATGGTAGAACACACAATGGAAGAGCTCTGAGTTTAAGCCAATCACAGAGAAAAGAAAGACATGGGCTGAAAAATAACACCATTAAGCACAGATCTGTCATTGAGCAACGCTGCTGTATACAAAGCTTTTGTGATGCTGTCTTGCTTAAAATCTCCATTTTGCCTAGAATTTGTTCTTTGACTACATTTACACCTTTTCCCCTATAGTCCATTACAACTCTTGAATGGATGTTTATTTACTCGGAAACAATGAAAAGCACTTTGCTGTTCCGGTTAGACAAGATCGCCATTTGTCATGTTTTACTAATGCAATCGAAAACTAGCCTTGCCTGCTCTCAAACACACCAAAAAAAAAAAAAAAAAAAAAAAAAATCACACTTAAGGTACCGGACAGGAACGGAAGAGAGGACACTACTGTGTCTACCAAGACTATTCTGCAGGAACTTTGCTAAATAAGTCTCTACCCCAACTCCACAGCCAAAAAAAAAAAAAAATCTACACTTTGCATGCCTTCTTTTGTATACTTTTTCTAAACGACTTGCTTTTAGGACTTTGTTCATATCCATATGTACTGAGACTAGGATCAATGGGTGATAATGGATGATAATACGATCGTAACTAACTACTGAGAAATACCATTTCTGTGAACGTGACAAAGACATCCTTTTCAAATGCTTGATGAAAATTGCTTCATAACTAGGCAAAGGCCCTGAAGTTGCAGGGTCACTGTGAGGATGCAGAGGCAGGTGAGTGCCAGAGGAGAGACAAATACTATACGGTAACAGAAGAGGGAAAGAACAGCTCCAGACTTGCTCAAAAGTCCAATTCTGCCTCTACTTCCTCTGAGGTGCGAATGAAATTGAGCCCCTCTCTAAAGCAAGATAAATATATATCAAATTCTATCTAAATTCAGTGACACACACTACCTGAAGTATTTTAGCATTTTTCTAGGCTGCTTATTGGTGAGGTGAAAGTGAATACTAGAATATGTATTCATCCTGCATCTTGAGCTACTTCTGCACTTTGAAGGTACATTATATGCATCAGGCAAATGTGCTCCAATACACAGTGCGTGAACCTTTCCCTTTTGACGTTCTGCTCTAAAAATTATTTGAAACTAGGGAAAATACATTGTGTTCCACTATACAAATAGTAACCTCCCTGTATAATTATAGCGCATTTTGCTGAGAATTGCATCATGACTAGGATACTACCAAGAGAACAAACATTTAACCACTATTCTTAGTTTGTTCGAAAATTTTTCCCACATTACATAAACACGTACACACCCACATATGGGCAGCACCATCAATCTTTTCATTGTTTTTACTAAGATACAGTTATTTTTCATTTCAGTAGCTTTAATTTTGTTAGTGTTATGAAACAGGTATTAACTTTTCTCCTTCTGCTTTCTTCACTATTATTCTTCCCTTGTCTTTACCACAATTGCCTTAACTCTGTAAGACGAGACCGTAAAACAGGAATAAAAAAATGGCATGCTGATTCAAAAATATCCTTAAAATGTCAGTAGAAGAATTCACTTCTAAATGTGGATTCAACAGAAAAAAGGGTGTCAAGGAGTTTCTTCTGAAATTTTCATGAAATGGATAGATGCACACCTGACAAAAGAAGAACAGGATGTATTTCTAGTTTGCACATATTAACCAGAAGCACCAGGAACAAAACATAGCAGATTACTGAAAATATCACCTAAACTTTTCAAACTCTTCCATACGTTGGCCAGAAGTCTGAACCATTCTTCTGAACAGATGCAGCTTTATGTCGCTTTATGTCATTTTATTTGTACACATATCACTGTCCAAGAGTCAGACAGCTCAGGGTAACCACACCTGAGCAATAGGCACATTAAAAGAAGACACAGAACAGTTAAAAAGAAATTAAGCAGGCAAAAGCTAACCTTGGTATATTGATTTGCACTCCATATTCAAGCTTCTAATTATACTTCAGAATTCAGTTTTTAATTTCTTTGGCTGGAGGATAGTAAAATACAGAATAGATTCTGTTCCTGGTTGCCCTCCTGCATGCTCAGTGCTAAATCTAAAAGAACATACAAATACTGTTAAGGATTCGGTTCGTCTTCCCAATCCATCCAGGCTGTTAGATATGCACAGAAAACTGATCAGCTTCAAAAGAATTTATATGTGTGTTCAAGTCTTATATTAAACTGGAAATTAAAAGGTTGGATCTTAATCTCTGAGAATCACAATCAATATGACGCAGCTTCTTCAGAGGGCCAGGAAGGAGAGGGGATGAGGGCATGGTATTTTAGCTCTACAGGGTAGAAGAAAAATCTTAAATTTTATTCCCAGTACATGTTCTACATTTATACAACACACAGCCAACTAAATGCAAATCTTGAAAAGAATTCTTTTATCGTCAAAAAGTACAGTTGTTGCTTTTAGTGAGACAACATTCAAAACACATTGCTATCACTGTTTCTGAAAGTAACAAAATATTTTATTCCCAAATTAGGCTTTGCTTTGCTTGCATATGCGAGTGTTCACGCATATTTGGAACCTGACCACAGCTATACTGCTAGCACTACTGCTTCTAAGCCTGAAGACTAGCAATTCTTGTCTGAAGTGTCTTCCTGCTTGCCTTTCCATGACCACATTTGTAAAGAAATGGGTAAAAATCCACCTAATTGAAGTCAATATCCATATCCATCACAATTTGGATGCGTACCAAAGCACAGAGTAGACACAGAAGTAATCCACCGAGAAGCGAGGCCCTGCTGTCCATCAGCTGAGCAGTGACAGACACCCATTGCCCTGTAACCCCAGGCCTCTCAACAGCCCTTAGTGCTGCAGCCCATCAAGTTCATCTTCCTGATGGAGGAGGGAAGGTCTAGGGCAAGGGGGAGCACTAAAGACTGCTTACTTCCTACAGCAAAAGAAAAGGGACAAGAAACTATGCTTCACCATCCGGGGATTCTTTCAGAATCGGTAAATCCTTCAGCAAGCAAGCTGCCTCAGATAAAACTTTACCTTTTAGACAGCCAGTTGGAGAAGGAATAAACCAGCGTGGATTCCTCTGTTAGCAACATTGCAGGTAACGTACAGCTGCTCTTATCTTCTGCCTCACATGACTATTGCTTTGTCTTCACCAGTAACATGGGGACAGTAGTTTTAAAGACAAGACAAAAATACACATTATTTGCCTCTATGTAAATTTTAAGCTACGATAAGATCTGCCAGGTAGGTACAATCAGCACTGCACACCTCTTCCTGGGGTTGCTTTCATCTATTTTAATGTCATAGATAAACTAATAGTTGTGTCCCCACTATGGTTTTCATAGCTTACATATTCCAATTCTTTCCCAATGAAAACATGTGCTTTTTTGACCCGAGAAGGTATTTTGCCTACACAAACACAGCATGCTAGCAAAGAGAGGCTGCTGCGGTAGTCACAGCACATCCTACGAAACCGGTGCTTTGCGCACGCAGTTTAGCGGCCACCCCTCACCCACACCTCTGAGCTGTCCAAGGAAAACACGCTATACCGGTAAAAAACACATTTTGCCTATAACTACGCTTGACTTTCTTCCAGTGCAGGTGTACTCTCAAAAACCTTCTTCATACCTCAACCAACAACGCCAGAAGACATTTGGAGCTGAGACAAAACGTACGCGGGTGACGCCCAACTTTTCTACTGGGTGATTCACATGTCTCGGCCAGTGGCATGCCGGCTCCTACCCCACAGTGCCTACCCAGCGCTTCCCTGAAAAGCCTGATTTACTGGGATTGCACAAACCAAAGATGCTGCACATGCAGGGGACGACGTAGCCACCGGCCTCCTGCTTGGGAGCCCACCCACAGAAGACATCAGCCAAGGCAGGGCGGCCACCCCTGTCCAGAGCTCCTTTCCAGGAGCCCTGGGGGAAGCAGGGGCAGGTAGGTGCAGGCCACAGAATGAGCGACCGGACCCAAGGTGCTCGGGTATGCTACGTGCCGCACACCACAGAGACCAGCGCGGTAGGCTCGGGGGTCAGAACCAGCCTTCAGCTCTTGTCTGCCTTCCATCTAGTTACCCCTGTAGAGAACCCAAAGTTAATTAGCCGAAAGCACACCTTCTAGAAAGGCATCTGGCTTTAACCTGAGTATCTGTGAAGAAAGAAAATCAGTTATTTTCCTCAGTAGTTTGTTTCAATGGCTGATCCCATCCATTGTTAAAATGCACAGCCTTTGAATATTTGAGACCTCCTAGCTTTAGCATCCATTTATGTTTCAATTATGATTGTTATCCTTTCTCTGTGAGATTATAGCTTGCTTCTCCCCCCTTTTTAAAAAACTTCCTTAGCTAGATGTTATATTCCCCTCTTAACCTTCTCAGAAAATAAAAAAGGAAAAAAAATCATCTCCTTATGTCTCATTGTTAGAAACCTTTTTTCCAGTCTTTAAATACCTCAGGTCTTTTCTGCCTTTCTAATTTAGAAGGGATCCAAGTGCCTACTCAAGACAATGTAAGCGCAACTGATCAAAAGATGCGGAGCTGCTCTTAAAATCTTAATAGGGATGAACAAGCACACAGAACTTTATCTGGATCTTCATTTCCTAACAAATTAAAGGACCATTTTTCATTTAATAATGTTGCAAATTTAAAAGTTTACGTTTCTAACACTTAGAAAATCAGACAATATTTACATCTTAAGACAACAGAAATAATGCTGGTACTCATTATGTGAGCAAGGAAAGAAAAAATCTATAAAATAATAAATTTATTTACATTCTTCAGACAGAAGAGCTATAAATATGATATAGCCCTTGTTTTATAAATATTTAATCAGCTTAGTAACAGTTAGGATCATTTCATCCCACACAGGTTGCACTACATTTGATTAAAACCTCAAGGAGAAAAAAAAAAAAAATAAGGCAGCTTGTTTTTCTTGTAATCCATTTTCTTCGCTTTCTCACTCACAACCACGGGTGGGGAAAAAAGCCACAGCGTGATCACTCAAAATTAGGTTGTAAGAGACAAATGGAGAGAGTTATGCCCTCTTCCACATAAAATTAGCTCCTTATCACTGCATTGCTTCCACTGTAATCCTTGAATACCCTTGAGCAAGGAGCAGTATTGATTTGAGTCAAATTATCTGACCCAAGGGACTGTGTAGAAAGAAGCGGGGATGATGATACAGCCCAAAACCTGAATGAGTACATCTTATCATCCACTAATAGGACCGTCAGCATGGAAAGCCGCTTTACTGCTTGTCTCCAAGGCCTTCCTCATTCTCCCCCTTTATACTCAGGAAGAGCAACTGCCTCCTCCCATCCTTCACAAGGAACATACTCAGAGAGCAGCAATGAAAGAAACCAAACCAAGTTGTGCCTCTCGATACCGTCCTTTGTCTCGCTTTAACAATGCTACTCTTTACGTACAGACCTCAGAGAAAATATATCCATCCATACCTGAACTTGCTGAAAAACATTACCCACCCTCACCATAAACACACTCTGTGTTCTTCAAGGATTGTTGGACTGCCTGATGGATGAGAAACCCAAGGCTTAACAGATTGCCATTAAGCAAGTCAGAACTTGCAGACATTTCCCAGCTGCAACATGTTACATCTCTACAAAAAGTGAAAGCTGCAGTTTACCCTCTTTGGGGCTTCATTTACTGCCTCATTTCTAATTCCAGATAATCAACTTCCAACAGAACTTGAAAGCCCATGCTCTCTCACCATGCAACAAAGGAAGCCAGATCGTCCTCCTGTACTGTACACATCTGCTTCTGTACCACAACTTTTATTAGCAGATTGTTGCTTAAGAAAAACAGACTGGCAATGAGAAACAGATCAGCAGCTTGGCGTTTGTTCTACTTGTGTAACCTTTCACAAACAGCCTTGCATTTCCATGAAGGCAACAAACGTCTGCTCTGTGCAAATACAAATATTAGATAACCCAAAAACTGCAATGTTGTTCAAAAATTGGCTGAATTAATACAGAAAAATCAAACTAGACTGACATTCAGACACTCTCAAATTTCTAAGTGAAATTTAAAAATTTCTAAAAAACCATTTACAGTAAACTAATATTTAAATAGTCAACAGTCAACGAATAAAGGTCATCAATCCCTCTCTTAACAGTGTTTTTCAGTAGTCTACCAACAGAACATGCCGCTAGGATCTTCTGAAAGCCTCTGAAGGCATCTTTTGGTGACCCAGCTAAGCCGCTCTATCAGCTAGCTTCTTCAGAGAAGATTATTCCCATTCATTCCTCCTTGACCAAACCAACTGGAAAGGGTGCATTTTCATGGCATTCGTTTTCCACCAGTTTAACCCCACGACGCAGCTCACTATGAAGCAATTTTAGAGTCACTGGATATACACAAGAAACAGTAGAAACCCAGCTGGGGATCGGAAGTTCCTTCGGGGGGGCTTTGCCATTAGAGCGGCTGAGCGGTACGGTTGAGCGGCATGCTTATGCTAATAGCGTCACAGAGGCGCTTGCACAGAACAATGCCCAATGTGGGGAAACTACATCAGTTCCCATAAATGAGAAAAAAATTACACTTGTTCCATGCTGCCAGGGCGTGGTGTTAATTACCGCTGCAGGAGGAAGTCAGAAGTGCACCACAACACGGGAAAACACTTGGAGAACAGGGGACTTGGACTTGAGACTGGAGAGGGGCAGCACACACGCACCTGTCAGAAACCAGCTCAAAGGCCATGGTCACACACTACCAGAAGACACCGCTCTCCTCCCAGTCTTGCAGTTTACTGACCACCCTTTGAAGGATCACTCCAAGCCATAACAATACAGAAAATACCGTATTCCAAGATGTACTTACAGACAAACTGCAATTATTTTTCAAGAACATGACAACGAAAATATTTAACCTGTATTGCAACATAGTCTGTCACACAGAAACTGCCTCATCATTATCATATTTACTTATGCTATAGAGCAGATCGATTATGATAAAGTATCCTGCACATACAGACGGGGAAAATCACACTTGCTTCCTATTGACAGTGTTATGGCAGCGAAGTTGAAAACTTCTTAATCTAGATTTTCAATACATGTAAAATATCAAAAGTTCCATTCATTTATTCAGGCCACTAAATTTCTCTGAAACAGTAAGAAACACTCTGTCTCCCACCAAATGCCCTTCAGAACCGCTACAGTCACAGCGCGAGCTGATGGACAGAGAAAAAGCGGCAAACTCACTCGCAACACAAGGCCCTTCCAGAGCATAAGAGAGAAAAGGGAACTGCTAATTCCACAACCACTTTCTGAAAAATCCCAAACCTTGCTTTTAGTTCTTGAATCATTTTTAGGAGACCTGTTACTTATTTGTAGACCTCTCTAATACACAGTGACACACTACTACTTGTCCTGTATCTGAGAATTGCGGTTACACTATTGATCACGTACTGCATTATTGACTGCAAACTTCTCCCACAGAGAGCAAAAGCATGGGGTTTTTCTTTAAAAGGAGAGCATAAAGAGGAGACATGAACTCTAACCTGTTTGAAGCCACCTCTATGAAAGTAAAATTTACTTTTGTAATCTGTACCAGTGGAGTTGACTTTAAAACACTGCAGTCCCAATTTGTCCTATTTTAAATAAAGATGTACAAAGATGAATAATGTTCAAAATTGAAGGTGGGAAAAGGCCGGAGCTACTCTTGTTCACATAATATAGGACAGAATTGGAATAGCCGTCAAAATCTAAATGAATAGACTTGGTCTTGGAGAACCAGAGCTGTCACACCTACGCTGGTATCCCTCTAAGTCAAAAGAAAAAGGATCATTCTGTTCTTACTCTCTACATCTTTACTGTTGTTACAAATCAATTAGCATTGCACTTGGACAGAGCTACAATTACTTTGTAAGTGGCTTAAGCACGCGTCTCCTCCCCGTCACGCTATCCTCTGCTCCTTGCAAAGCTCACTCTTCAAACCTTAATAACCTGTGACAAAAACTAATCCATAAAACTGAAAACAAGGGGTTTGGGAAGAAACCCTGCAAGAAAAGATACAATTTTTCTATGCTTCAAAGATTGGGTTCAAAGTGACAACATAAAAACCACACGTCCGGCTCTTTTTATCACCTTTCAGCCTGTTTCTCTCATAAAAGTTTGCGGGTAAGTCCCGATGAGACAGACTGCGACAGCAACGTGCCCTTTTGCCAAGGGTGGAACTAAGGAACTTGCTGTCGCCTTCGGCTGTTGGCTCGCTCACACTCAGGCCGGCAGCTGATGCGGTGTGTGGTGTGTCGTCACTGCCTGTCTTTTGTTTTTCAGAACAAGGAGAAAACACATTTTTCCCCTCCCTTGTCTGGGAAACAGGAAATAGATTCTTATAAAGACTCTCCCACATACAGACTGGGCAGGAAAAAGGTGGAGTTTGGCAACATTAAGATTTGTTCTTCAAATGCAGACCAGTAATTATTCTATGGTAAGCGACAGGATGGCTGGGCTTACTAATGTTTACTCACCCTGGTGCTGCTGTTTTCAAATTTATTTCTATTTCATGCAGACATACCCATAAACGTAAAAACCCATTCTATTTACCCGAGTTTTCAGGTGGCTAGACCCTTACACAGACTTTACCTTTACATAAGGCAACAAATGCAAAGAAATACGTCCTTTTAAATAACTGTACCAGTTAATTGGTTCTTACGCTCCTTGTAAAGTGGCTAGACGTTTTTATCCCCATTTTATAAATGAGGCTATCGTGTTTCAAGTGCAGAAGGTAGCTCCCCAGAGCACATGAAAAGTTCTACACCTCCACTTCAGAGACCATAGGGTAGTAGCAATATTGTCTTTAGCTCAGGGGGAAAAAAAGCCAAACTAATCAGGGCAGAAAAGCATGTGTGTTCTCTAGGAATGTCAGTCACTTGGTAACTGTATGTCTGGAAAGATAGACAGAACTTCTTGTTGATGGTATGTATTACAGGAACTTACATTAAAAACTACTAACGGGGAAAAAATTAGCGTGAACAGAAGGAAGGCCCTCCGCTGAAGAAAATCCTGACATGCTGTTTTGAAACAACCTGTGTATGAGCTACCCCAAAAAAAAAAAAATCCTAAAATAACTTAATAAACCCAAAAGTTAAGTATTTATCTGACTGGCTTTTTCACTAGTCAGAATCCAAATGTTTCTATGACCACCTACATCAGCAATCTGGAACCCTTTGTATGTAAGTACTGTAGAAGGCCTTTCTAGCCATTGTTCCTGGGGGAAAAACACCCCAACCTTTAGAAAAAATTTGAAAAGTTGAACTGTGGGAGCAGCTGTGGACGACACAAGATGCTGAGAGAATACAATCATGATTACCTGCCCTCAGTGGGTACCAAGAACATATATATATAATTTGCCTTTTTTTTTTTTCTACGGTATGTCCTAGCCTACTTTTAAAATGCAAAATTTTGCATGACATTACTCTTTGTAACATGCTCTGATTTCATTCTAGGCTTAGAGCTTTATAAAAGCTTCCCATCACACAGGGATGGCACAGTTTGGTAAAAACATTAACTTTTATCTAATTTAGATCCCAAATTGGCTATCTGGCAGGAAAAAAAAAAAAAAAAAAAAGGAATGTGCTCAGTATCCAGCTCTTTCAGAGTTGCCTATGTTAAGAAAAAGCTCTGATGTTCATGAAGTGCTATCAATCGGCAGCTCTCAAAATCATTTTTTCTCTTCTGTAGCATGTGCCTCCAAGATAAATTTGCATAATATGCCTGTATCACATATCCCTCCATCATAGCATACATACCACAACTTCCAGCTCATGCCAGTGCAGTCCACGCATGTACTCTGACACGGCCCTTCTCTCAGTCCCCCTCCCTTCCCACATGCCAAAATCCCCAGTTCCAGGAGTCTTCAAGCACAAAAAGACGACCCAGTTAGTTTTCCAGCTTGTTGGCCAGCGACAGCAGGCTCTCCTGCCTTGCCACTTGCCATAGCTGCCTACCTTTTCTCCTCTATCTCCTGAGCCTCGGATCCACTTGCAAGGACAGCGGCAAGGAGCACACCATGCGGCCGGCTCCCATGCTAGAAGGGGGACCAGTCAGGAATTCGGGGCAGGCAAGCTCTGCAAGAAACAAACCACTCCCAGCAAACCTCCTCCGGCATTACGGCACAGGGTCCTGCGCAGAACAGCTCTTACTGCACTGCTCCAATGCTCCCGGCTTCCAGGTCACCTCGGAAAGGCACCACATTGGTTTCAGAGTTCAAGGCATTCCCCAGAAGGCATTTCATACCCTGGGGCTTGGAAACAGCTACAGAAAGCTATTCAAAGATCATTTTCTGATTGCAAAACTTTCTCTAAAACAACAGTCGGCCCATATGCGAATCTGCCCAGTCCCTTCTATGTTGGACAACAGGAGACAAACAAGAGCGAATGCAGAGCACTCTTCCATGAAGGAGGTGTTACAGACCTAGGAAAATAACGTTTTGAAAATGGCATTTTTTTCTAAAGCGCACTCTGGAACACAAAAAAGGTCCCTCATGATATGAACGGTCAGTATAACCAGCACAAATAAAAGGGAAATGCTCCTTTGGCAACATGGGTGATTTTATGTAAAATTTAAGTTGCACAGTAAACACTTGGGTAACTCCAGAGACCCCCAGTATCACCTGGCATCGTGCAGGCTAAGATGCAGCACAGAGCTCCAACTGCCCCCTCTGAAGTCATCCTTCCCCACTTGACTGCATCCCACACCAAGTTTGGTATGTTACCCTCCTTCACAGAAAGCATCTAACATCCAAACTGCCTAGCACTAAACTGGATGGGAGTCAATCTCTCTCAAAAAGCCATATTCTAATCACTGAGAAATCAAATTATTTTAGTGAAAAAATTAAATGAACCTGCAAAAAATTCAGATTTCTTTCCATTCCTGAACAGCTACCATAATTTGTGCTTGTTGGGGTCAGACTGAAATATCTTTTAGAGCTGAGAAAAAGATTTTTTTTTTAATAATCTTAATTGCAGTGAGAGTCCTGAGCACATTACAAAACACTGCATTTAACCTAAAAAAAAAAAAATGTAGTCAATGTAGCTCCTCTTCAGTGTTCTATAAGCCATCACTCATTACAAAAATCCCCTAACAAGCTCCATGAAATCAAATTATAATGAAAAAACGATTAAATTCCCCTCAGAAAACCGCCGTGTTACTGTATCAAGAATATACTTGTAATTAAAACTGACAGGGAAAGCAAAGACTTGTCTTCAAAAAGAATAGGTTCAATACCTTTGAGTAATGTAGCTGCATGACTGCCATGAAATAAAGCTCCCAAGCCGATGAAACCCAACTTGCACATAAAGCCAGCGAGGGGCTGCCAGCTACCTCACATTCAGCATTAGGACCTTTCCTGCCGAGGCACGGTGCTTCCTCATCTTGAGCATCCATCAGCATCGCTGCTGTTCTCTCCCACACAGAGCAAGTTAAAGAACCCACATACTCTTTTAGCTGAGCTAGCAGCAAAATTACCCTAAGCAAAGCGATGGTTCAGCCTGCATCGCTGGCAGGACAGAGTTTTAGGAATGGAAGATTTAAAAAAAAAAAAAAAAAAATCATTAACAGGTTTTGTTTTATTTTTTTTCTTAACATTAGAGCAGACCATAAGCAAGAGTCTCCTTAATACAGCTGTGAGGAAAGAAACCTCAATTTACATCCTCATTATTGTAGGTTTGGTTTGACAGCAGGTAAGGAAAGAAAACAAGCTCCCAATCTTTTTAACAGAAAGCTTGAATTCACTGAAAAAAGCTTTTAAAATGTCTATATTTAATACATTTGTCCATCATGCTTTCACAGTAACATCTCATTAAAAAGCTCTAGTCCTCAGAGCACCTTAGGGGGAAGAAACAGAAATACACTGTCCATTGCATATCAAGCTACTGAATCTGCAATACACAGTAACTAGTGTAAAAGTTTACAGGCTTAATTTATTGCCCCTGATTATTATTAATGAGCTATAAATTGGGATGTTAATAGTTCTGGTGTACAACAGATAAATTATAAGGCTACTCTTAGTGGGCACTTCTTACCCTGCATGTACACTGCTTTCATTGTAAGCCCTAACCACACTACATACTCCACAAAGCATTTACTTGGGGGGAGGGAGGTGGCATAGAAGGTGCCACCACCCCACAAACCCAAAACCACAACCACAAAACAAAACAAAAACACTCCCACAAACAAACAGACCCCACAAACAAAGGATATCTTCCCTGTTCTGGCCCCAGGTTGTTAATAGAACATCATCTTTGTAATACTCATGTCCTAATATGAGCATTTATCACTACCCGAGATTCTGTACAAGAGCAAGGACGACAGTTTCCTTGAATTTGTGCTACAACATTGTTTTACATCAAGAGTTGAGATGTTTCCAGTCAGTAAATATATACACCGGGGTGGGGTGGGGTGGGAAGTAAGAGGGCGAAAACACACACACAAGACCTGCATCAGCACATTCTGCAGTTCTGAATTAAATCTTTGCTTCTGGTAGAGACTAATCAAATATTTGTGAAGGGTTATTGTTAGCTGCACATTGATAAGCTATGAGAATGAACATATAGTCCTTTAAGTATTTCTAAAGGGTAGGAGACTAACTGATCAGGCCAGTTTTAAGAATATGTGTTAGAACAAACATCTTTATATCACAGCCTGAGATTTTTAACCACTTTTTCACATAAAACCAAAGATTTTCCTGACTAAAGTATCATCTGGCATAAAGTACTATGATTTCAGAATTGTATTACAAGATTCGGAGGATTGGATTATAAACAGGAGGGGAATCAACTTTTTAAAAGAGTAGATAGTGACAGGACAAGGGGGAATGGACTGAAGCTGAAGGAGGGAAGGTTTAAATTAGATATTAGGGGGAAGTTTTTTACAGAGAGAGTGGTGAGGGGCTGGAACAGGCTGCCCAGAGAGGTGGTGGATGCCCCATGCCTGGAGGTGTTCAAGGCCAGGTTGGACGGGGCCCTGGGCAACCTTGTGTAGATCCAGGCCTGGAGGCTGGTGTCCCTGCCTGTGGCAGGGGGGTTGGAACTCTGCGATCCTTGGGGTCCCTTCCAACCCAGACCTTTCTATGATTCTATGATTAGTCAACACTATATGCTCCATTGATCTGAATAACTGGCTGATCAAGAGGTTACCCCCCAAAACCATTTTATATTTAATTAAGATACTTGTGTTCTGTAAGTCATCTGCAGCATTCACTATGAAGAAGGCCTAATTCCAAACCCGTATTTGGGAACAGCTCTATTAATATAACAACAATGACTCACAGCGCAAGTTCTAATGAAATCTTCTATTTAGAAGCATTACATTTATAATACTTTCCCCATATAAGGCTTACAGTTTAAATCTTTTAAGTATGCATTGTTGATGAATATAAAAATGCTTAAACTACTTATGCCTGCTCATACACACACACAAAAAAATCACAAAGAAAACACATGTGAGATCATAAATCTTGTGCTGTAAGACAAATGCTACCGGAACAGCCAGGCTGAATATAGAGGACAATAGTTATAAAAATAATACCCATAATCTCTATCACAGAAACGCCATTCCTGAAGGTGATGATTAACTCAAAAGATTCAGAATTGCAATTCTAGAAGTAGTGGTTTGGCATTTTGCACCCTATTTCCATCTCCCTCTACTTGGCAAACATATTGTCACCTTCTCATGTAAGGTGGACAGTAGCAGGACTGCCCAGAATACGTAAATAATGTCAAAACATGGTGGAATTGCTGCAAACGGTAAGTTATCGTCACCGGACAGTGACAGCGAGACTGTCAGCCCTACCGCTTGCTTTCGAGACCATCCGTCGCATTACCGTCACTCTTCTCCAGCTTTTGACGGCTCCATACCCCTCCACAGTCCCTACAGCAGAGCCAAAAGGAAGGTCAGAGGAGGCTTTCTCAGGTGGAGCCCTGGGAGGAGAGCAGCAACCAGAGCCAGAGCCTGCAGCAGCGAACCTCCGAGGCAGAGAGCTCGCAGCAGCGCCCAGAGCCAGCCGGCAGCCCCTCCTGGCTCCCCTGCCTGCTGCGTGCGGGGAAAGCCGGACCTCACCATTTGCCGTAACATGGTGAGAAACGTGGGATGCAGGGGAGCAGAGTGGGAGACGTGGGGGAAAGTATTTTATAAAGGAAATTTCTGCTGTTTGTGAAAGACATTTGCCACATTTTGCTTGTCCTCAGAGGCTGTTCTCCCTCTATACACAGCCAGCAGTCAGAATGACCTCAGATCTGCCCACATCCAAATGCGCTACGAAAATGTCACCCCTGCACACACTGCAGTAACCCTCTGCCTCCAAAAAAGAAAATAAGGGGCATTTTAATGACACATGAGAAGCCACCTCACCTTGTAACTGAAGCATACTGAAGGAAAATCACTGTCAGCTTCAGAAAATGGAAGAGCAAACCTGTAACTAAGTTCCAAATGAGCACGAAGAGCTACAGCTGACCAAGAAAGAAAGAACTAAGATCACTTGGAGTCAGGCAGAGTTCAGTCAGCAGTGCTGGCATTGCATCTTGGCTTACATTTTTTGACCCCATAAAGTATTTTAAAGATGACTCCCCAAAAATGGATTTCCAATCCAACAAAACTGAAGTGGACAATCTACATTTTTGGCCTTAATCTGATAAATCTGTGCTGTGCTTTCCAAGGATAACAGTCTGTATTGCTACCCTTAGATGTTCCCCTTTTTCATGACAGAAACTGTGGTAATTCCGGAGGACTGTAAAGCAGTTCAAACAGCTGCTTCTCCTCAGATAAGATTTTTGGGTGTTCACACTGCTTCTGTCTGCCAGATGAGCTATTTCAACAGGCTTTCACGAGCTGTTTGTCACATCCTTTAATGCTATTTTTCCTGCAGTTGCAACGATACTTAATAAAAAAGACTTCTGAAGCAAACTTATGCTCTGATTTCTGCTTTTTTGGTCAAAACAAACATAAGATACTACTTTTTCTCTCTGGCTTGCTTTGTGTCAGTACAAGATGGAAGCACACAAGAAAAATAAATTCTTTTTCAATTTCAGTGCTTGGCTCAAAATCAAGACTCATTAGTTTAAAGCAGTGGCTTGGAGCAGAGGAAACAGATCTGGGGCCAACAATATTTTATCAGAGTCAGTTTGGCATCCATTAATCATTTAGATATTCCTCAGTATTTTGTCCCTGTCCAACTTGAATTTGTTTCAAGGCATTGGTTACTTCTACCTTTGATTATATATAACCACCTTCATGCATACATAGTCCCAACATGAATGTAGCAAAAAAAAAGCATCTCTATGCAGAGCAGAACTCAAAGAGCATTTTCAGAAGGGCCTAGGACAGCACTGGGCCGCAGAAGGGAGATTTGAAACGATGTGAATTCTCAGCTGAGACACTGACATCGCAAGATAAACACAAACTTTTCAAGAAGGCTGAGCAAGAGCTCCTCAGCAGCACAGGCACTGACGGAGATACCAGCTGCAAACATCGCATTTGCAAAGTTTTCTCCCCCGCCGGATTTCTGAATGCATGACCTAGCTACGTTCCTCTGGCACTTAAACATCTCCCAGGGAAACATGCCACACAGCAGTTATTCAGCAGTGCAGAGTCAGGTACAGAAATGATGACAAAACAAAAATTATTTAATTAACATTTAAGCATTTTACTTTGTGCTACATATTTCTTTCAACAAATAACCTCTTGTATATGCTGTTCAGTTTCCATTACCAGGAGTTTGGGATGGCCACTGCACAGGATTTGCAGAGATCACCGCTTAGTTTTAACAGGCATCTTCAGACGGTTGTCAAGTTTCTAAACCTGCACTGATGAAGAAAATACTGCAGACCAAGCATATGCTGCTTGGTCTTGTCAAAACTGCATGCCAAAGAGAAGAGTGATGAGGCATTTTGTGGCTCACTGACTAGGGTCATCAGGAATCCCAATTCAGGGCCACGCAGATGATCCGAGGGCTGGAGCACCTCCCCTAGGAAGAGAGGCTGAGGGAGCTGGGCTTGTTCAGCCTAGAGAAGAGAAGGCTGCGGG
This sequence comes from Podiceps cristatus, assembly GCA_000699545.1. Taxonomy (NCBI): domain Eukaryota; kingdom Metazoa; phylum Chordata; class Aves; order Podicipediformes; family Podicipedidae; genus Podiceps; species Podiceps cristatus. The sequence goes on from KL270932.1 coordinate 23,516, forward strand.
GGGACCTCATTGCAGCCTTCCAGTCCCTGAAGGGAGCGTACAAACCGGAGGGGAACCAACTTTTTAAAAGGGTAGAAAATGGCAGGACAAGGGGGAATGGACTGAAGCTGAAGGAGGGAACGTTTAAATTAGATATTAGGGGGAAGTTTTTTACAGAGAGAGTGGCGAGGGGCTGGAACAGGCTGCCCAGAGAGGTGGTGGATGCCCCATGCCTGGAGGTGTTCAAGGCCAGGTTGGA